>CM070444.1:24911429-24961429 GCA_036324595.1 Champsocephalus gunnari
GTGGTGTTTGAAGTTCAGATTTCTGTCCAACCACAAGCCCAAATATTTGTAGGTATCGACAAACTCAACAGAAACACCATCAAGGGTGTCAATGGAGAGGCAAGAGGACGCTGACTTGGGAGAAGCATTGCTTTGGTTTTCTTACTGTTCAATAGCAGTTTGGAATCAAGAAGTGCAAGCTGCAGCGTGATAAAGTCAGATTGGAAAGGGCCATATCCAGAGAAGGAGCACATGAGTATACAATCAGCATACATATGATAGGTAGAAAATTGCATCTGATTAGAAATATTGTGTACATATAATAAAAAGAGCAAGGGCCCCAAAATAGAGCCCTGTGGAACTCCCTTCTCCGAGGTGACAGGGTCAGAGACAGTCCTACCCAACCTGACGCATTGAGTACGGTCGGTTAGATAACTCTGAAACCAGGAAATGGCATTATGACCGAAACGACACACCAACATAACATCAGACAGAATGTGGTGATCTACAGTGTCAAGTCAATAAACAATGCAACACAAACTGATTTTGTATCCAAAGCAGCCTTAATATCGTCTTTCAGACCGGCAGTCACAGTACTGTGCTTTGATCTGAATCCAGATTGCATAGGATTAAGGATGTTGTGTGAATTCAAAAAAAGTTTTAGCTGAGTAGAAACTAGGGACTCAAGAATCTTTGATAACACAGAAAGATTTGAGATAGGACGATAGTTATTTAACTCCGTGGGATCACCAGCTTTCAAGAGGGGCGATACCAGAGCTTGCTTCCACACAGCCGGCAGTGTGTGAGTGGACAGGGAGAGATTAACAATATCAGTAACTGGTTGAGCGATAATCTGAGCTGCCATTTTTAAAAAGAACGGGTCGAGGCCGGCAGGCCGGGCAGACAGGATCAATTGAGGGCAAACCCTGTAAGACTTCAGAGACCGAGAAAGAAGCTAAATCAGAAACAGCAGAGTTCATCTCTTGACTATAGGGCTGTGAGTACGACCATTTAGAGCAGGGGTGTCAAACTCAATTTCATCACGGGCCACATTCACATTATGGTTGCACTCAAAGGGCCGGTTGTAACTTTAAGACTATATAAAAAGACATGTACAAATATTTAATATATAAAATAAGGTATTATATTACATTATTGCCTCTGCATTGGATTATTATCGGATAGGGTAATAACTTCATAATTAACTACGTTTGAAAGCAGAAGTCTATGATAAATAATTGCAAGTCTCTTCAGTGAGAATGTCACAAAATGATTTAAAAAGAAAAGCCAAAACGACATTTTGGGGGGGAAATTAACATTTAAAAAAAAGACAATTCTGAGAAAAAAGTCAAATTTGAGATGCATTGTGGGACATGTAGTTTATGGGCAACGTGCTTATGTAAAGTAACATGTAACCGTATAATAAACATATTTATATTCTTTGCAGGCTCTTATGGGGCCACAGAAAATGAAGTCGCGGGCCGGATTTGGCCCCCGGGCCTTGAGTTTGACACCCCTGATTTAGAGTCATGCCTTTGCTCATCATAAATGTGACCAGCCTTTTTGAAGTGAGCATTGAAAGCATTAGCCATACCATCTGAATCTGAAATAAAAGATTCAGTGTCTGTGGGAAACTAGAAACCTTCTTGCTCTGAAGTGATTTAATTGTTTTCCAGAATTTCAAATGGTCATTAAAACTATCAGTGCTCAGATAGTAATCAGCTTTAGCTTTTTTAATAAGGGCTGAACATTTACACGACACGAAAAATAAGCCAGTCTTCACGAGTGTTAGACTTCCTAGCTCAGGACCATTGCTTATTTCGATCATGAATGAGATCAGATAATTCTCTAGTAAACCATGGAGTGTTCCTATTCTTAACTCTGCATTTTTTCTAAGGGGGGTATGTCTATTAATAATCGATAAAAAGCGATCAATAAAAAATTGGACGGCAACATCGACATATGGAATTAACGCTATGAAGTGCCATTTAACCTCCACCAGATCGTGTAGGAAAGCCTGCTCAGAGACGTGTTTGAAGCAGCGCCTGAGCACAATAAGGCAAGCAATAGTGCAATGGTCGCTGATATCATTAGGAAAAACACCAACAGACACGTACTTATGAGCTGCACATAATCTGGTTGCATGAGTTTTTTTATTTGCATAGAGCCAGTAGGAGAACATCCTGGGTCCCAAAGAACGACACACTCAATGCTACAGAACGGCATTGTACTGTAGATAGATAGGATATTGAATAAAGAATAGAATTTCAATCAATCAATCAATCAATGTTTATTTATATATTGATTGATATTTTAAATAATAATAATAATAATAATGCATTACATTAAGTACACATTACACATATTAGACATGTAAGAGTCATTACTGCGGACATTACCCACAGTAGTAAAGGGTCTTGCCCAAGGACACAACGGCCTGACGCAGTGGCGGTCGAGGCGGGATTCGAACTGGAGTTCACCAACGCCCCTTGATCTGATGACCAACGCTCTAACCACTGCGCCAAAACAAAAAATGCCAACAATTCTATTCTTTATTCAATATATCTTTATTGTCATCATACAAAGTACAACGACATTTCCTAGGTAACCCTCACTGCATATATGCATTAGTATTTCAAGACCTTGCAATTGTGTGTCTTTACTTATAAACATCAAACCCAAACATCACATTTTGGGATCAAATCAAACAATCGTACTACATTGGTTAAAAGAAACGTAAAAAAAAAGTGGATAACGCTACATATTGATGGCAATAAATACAACATAAACTATATATATATATCATATATGGGTGTAATGCTTGGGTAGTGACACACTTAGCCTATGTCATGTGTAATAGATGATAAATCAAATCCTCACAACCAAGACCGATGGTATGGAAAACCCTTCGCTTCCTCTCGTTTTAATTAAGTAACCGACGTCTTTGCAGAGAAGAGACAGGAAGTGCAGCGCTGAGAAAAAGTCGGACTCATTCACGAGGCCCTTTGAGGGGTTAGCTAATTCTCGTGTGAATCCTACACTTCCTGTTAAGACAGAGCACACACACACACACGTATGATTCCACCCACCCAGAAGTGACCCATGGATGCACAAACACACGAGATATGAAACAGCTGTTGACGTTGTTAAATAAATGGGTATTAGAGAGCAGCTCCTACGTGCCTCTGTATGTGTGAGAGATAACGACCCTCCACCATAAAATTAAACGCATAAATACAGAAATATCTGCAAAAATAGTGTCAGTTTAAACCCAACCAACAATTTTAAAGACTTGTATTTATATATTTATAACTACATCTTGTTTAAATGTTTCTTTTAGAGCTAGCATATAGCAGGTATACACGATTTAGCCTGTGTATCGGTAATTGCCTTTTAATTATGGTTACTATCTTTATCATAAAGTGTGTTTTTTTATTATATGATCCACTGTCTAGAAGTGCCAATTTGTCAAGAAGAGATCTGGCATTATTATTTTTTATTATCAAACTACTAGGAACATAATTGAAGCAAATCATGTACAAAAAAATCTAATAATATGTTTAAAAATCTGTGAAAATTGGGTCTTAAAATGCCACTTTGAAACCAACCACTATTCATTTGTATTATGGCTTTTTAACATCTGTTTTTGAACTTTTGCTTTTTTTAACATGTTTGTAAGTTAGTTATTATTGTCTTCTTACATGACAACGTTTGGGTGTGTTGGAAATAACAAATCCGTCTTAAAAAACACTTAAACCACGAGGCCTCCTTATGTTATTGTATCTTTCCCCCTCTTAACTGCCCTCTCTTCTATCCCCACTCTTATTAAAGTGGCCGCTCTTGCCTCTGTATATAAAGCTGTCTTTCCCCCTAAGGTCTCCTTAAACTTTATCAGTATGTGGGGTCGTAAAAGTGCCAGCAGCCGTCAGGAGAGTTGAGTTCATCTCTAGTTCCTCTAATCACAGTCTCACAGAGGTTTCTACTCCTACTTTATTAAAAAACCTGGTTCTACTTCTTACAAATATTACTAACAGCGGCCAATAAAACGATTACAATAAGATGGCAGTGATTCCCATACATTGATTTATCTGTGGCGGGCCGTCGCAATTAAATACCGTCCGCCACGAATTTTTTTTTGGTGGTCTAATGGATAGTGAGGTGGGCTGATGATCGGAAGGTTGCGAGTTCGAATCCCGCCTGGAACACCACTACTAGTGTGCCCTTGAGTAAGGCACTTAGCTTTAGAATAAGGCGCCTGCTAAATGATATTGTTGGGAGAATAAACCCCACAGATCCTCAACTCCGGTGTGTCTCACTCATTAACAATGAGCCTAGGGCTTTTCTTTCGGGTGGGGGTGCGGTGCGGTGCCCCCACAAATAGAATGGATGGCGAGTGGCTGACAATTCGAAAAAAGTACATACTATATGCTACGACTACAGAGGGACGTTTTTAAAGAAAGATGGACACCATTACGTTTTAGGAGGAAACTGGGATTAATAATGGACGGATTATAGAGGCTGCATTAAAAAAAGCAGGTTCTACGTCTAAAGAGCTATCGAACCTTAACGTAGGGACGCACCAAAAGACACCAAAGAACTGACACAGACGGACCCGACTGTTGCGTCGCCTCGCGTCTCTGCGTCTTGGCCATGCGTCGCACTGGAACACACCGCAAAGACTTCAGCCGACGGCCAAGAAGCACGTACGAACTGCGCATGCGTGTGTGGCAATAACTCTCCCTACCAGCAGGCGGCGGTAGTGTGTATTCGTCATTCAAAAGAGGCAACAACCGGAAGACAGACTGCGTGATAACCGAGAGAAGAAGAACAGACTGCGTGATATAAACAAACAACGAATAGCGTGTGGTTCCATTTTCACTCTACAGCGAGAAGCTCACGGGGCTTTCTCGAACCTGAGTCGAGAGCTGGAGAGAAATGGAATCTCACATTTGCCTTCTTAATAGTTTGTTTGGGTCCCTCACTTCCGTTTCGCTTCTCATGCACTGATTCGCTAAGATGAACAGCCAATCAGAGTGATTTCTTTGACCGACAGCCTTTAGTCGATTGCCCACCCATTCGACATGTGGAATCGGTAGGTTGTCGGCCAAAAAGGTGTCGGCACGGCCGAAAAGACACGACGGTGCGGGACACACCAATCTGAGTAGGGCGACAGGACGCTAATCGTCAGCCTGACAACCATCGAAGGCCAACATCGGCTTGGAGTGTCCGGGGCTTTAGACCCTTTGTCCACACGGTGTGTTTGCATGGCTATCATAAAGTCTCAATATCTTGACACCGTTTTTACAAGACAGACTTGCCTTTTTTCTACCTCTTTTGGAGCTACTTTGACACTCTCTTTTCACCACGAACATGCTTGCTCTCACACTTCATTATCAATGGGCCTTTTTCCTGCTCAGTTTGACTGCCGTAGCGTTAGAAATAAAAAACTCAGCGGCAGGAACAACGAGTGTCTGCCTGGCTTCTTCTTCATTTATTGGTCTTTTTTATAGGATAGAAGAATAGAATATGGAGGGATGAAGCCCTCTGTAATGGTCTCACATGCAGAGCACACAGGCAGCTAGTGGGCAGCTAGTGGGCAGCTAGTGGGCAGCTATTGTACAGCGCCCGGCGAGCAATGGGAGTGAGGGGTGTCCGGTGCCTTGCTCAAGGGCACCACGGCAGGGCAGGAGGTGAACTGGGACCTCTCCAAGTAGCAGTCCACACTCTATATTTTAGGTCTGGTCGGGACTTGAACCGGCGACCCTACGGCTCCCGGTCCAAGCCCCTACTGACTGAGCCTCTGCTGAAATACACTGCCTTTCCTCCAGTTTCTACAGGCGCCTTTCTGTAAAGTAACAATGGGTCCAGCCCTTTTGTTGCTGTAGATTAAAGTGACCGCTCTCTCCTCGTTGAGAACTACTGAGAAAGTCAGGAAAAAGGCCCAGTTAAAAATCTTTTGAACATTTGACCTTGGCAGCAAAGGAAGGCAGGCAGTCTCTTGGATATCAGCATGTGAAGGACACTGCTCAGGAACTAGCTGATGCTCTGTATGTGATGACTCCTTCCCTTCAGAGAGGATCAGAAACACATGGATCCTGAGGCTGAAGCTCAAACCGGGGACCAGGGAGATTTTTACTAACATTATATATGGCCGTTTTTCCCTATAATCTTTCCCCCCCTTTAACCATCCCCCTAACCGTGACCTTTGACCCTGACCTTGACCGCCACATCCTCCGTCTCCGTGGGTCTCATCTGTCGCCTGGTCGGCAGCTCGTAGTTATCCATCTGGTAGCGAATCGGCTGCTTCCTGTTGATGGCTTTGGTCTTCAGGGGGACATTAAAACAGAGAGAGAGAGAGAGAGAGAGAGAGAGAGAGAGAGAGAGAGAGAGAGAGAGAGAGAGAGAGAGAGAGATGTGAAGTTAGCAATAAATATGAAACTGAAGACTTTCCTGCGTCCGCTTCAGTTCCTCGGGGAGAGGAAGTGGAGCGGGGGTTCCCTCTGAGACGGAGGATGTTCACCCCGAAGGTTCAAGTCCCACTGCTCACACATTATCCAGACACATAGAAAACATCCTGTTCATCGGCGGCGCTGCCCCGCATGCACATTCGGTATTTTAGTAGCAGCGATGGCAAAAGTACACACATCCTTTACTCAAGTGGAAGTACAGATACTCGCGTTTAAAAAACCATGAAACGATGTCGATAAAACAGTGGGGCTGCTTTGAAAGGATGTCTTGGCATTAGGGCTGCACGATATTGAAAAAAAAATGACATTGCGATATATATTGCGTTTTTTAACTATATTTAACCGGATGAAGGATTTTAGTCACGGACGTCATCATACCTTAAGTCATGATCTAACATGTCATCATAATGCAGGTTGCTTCCCCTCAAATAATCTGTGAAGAGAAGAGGCTTTTTGTATCCAAAATAGTTCCAGATGGCAGACGTTGAAGTAAATCTTCATTCTCGCCGGTATTGTCCTCCTGTGCCTCGCTCATGTTTTACCGGTGTTTTGATGGTCTGCAAACCAGCGGGGCGGGGCCTGCTGCGATCTGATCAAGAATGATTGTGATTGGTGGTTTGCTGTCACTCACTCAAGCGCCCCTGACATGAGAGCCGCGCAAGTTTTCCTTTTGTAGCAAGCAGCAAAATAACTGTAACATGACGTGTTGGAGTTCATTTCCCTACTTTAATATCGCACGTCCCAAAAAAATACGCCACGATATATCGTTCAGCCCTACTTGGCATCCTCTGATTGCTTTGTTACCACCATCTGTTTTAAAAAGGCATGAATGTTTGATTTGTTTCTTCGGCTCTTCGTTACCCAGCAGATATTTAACGTCTGTGAGCTGCACGAGTCTCGGATCTTAATTGGAAGCATTCTTTGCAGCAGGTGTACTCGTTGCTTTCTGCTTTTGTAACAGTTTGACTTCCTTTTCCGCAGATAAACAGGTGCCTGGTTTTATCCAAAGACCCCTACCTTAAATAAAATAGTCCTTTTTTGCATTTCAGTAAGCCCTTCTCCACAAGGCGCTGACATGCTGGAATAAACTAAAGGAACATGTGTGGTTTTGATACCAGGGTCTTATAGTTATTGCCTTTTGATCGACTGTGGTCTTATTTCTACTGTCGCTAAGCAGCAACATGTGTTTAAGCATTTATCTAAAGTAAATTAGCTTGAAAGTAAAACGGGTGGGATGTGTGCATCTACCGACAGTTGCGGAGACTCTAAAAACCGTTTTCCACGAACTCAAGGATTATATAAAGAAGTGTGAATATCTGCTACTTGTCAGCCGTGTCCATCCTCTGCAGATATCAGAGACTGAACACAAACCACAAAGGTCCTGTTGAAACCCCGATGTGAATTCAAACGGGTGTTACGAAGATAATTGCGTTAATTGATCCTGTTCTCGTTAGAACTCGTGAACACTCACCCCGCCCGAGTGTTTCTTCCCTGCTTCCATGGAAACAGACATGTCACCGTTCCTCCAGCTGTCGTCTCCGATTTCGTCACTCTGGAGAAACTCATTGAGCTTCTCGACACTGCCAACACACACACACACACACACACACATTTATATTAAAGGATAAAACGATCCTAAAGTAAACAATGATCACAACAATATGTGGATCCAGGTGGATGTACACGATCTTACAGGTGCCTTTCGTCTGTTATATTTATACGTTTTAAGGTCAAATGTACACACACACACACACACACTTGAGCGAGTATGATTGTGACGACACAGATAGCGTTAATCTCTGAGGAGGTTAGAGTTTCTCCTCCCTGCTGTCAGGTTTCCTCCATGTTCCTTTAATTAGATGTTTGTATCACATCCTTTTCTAGTCACACACACACACACACACACACACACACACACACACACACACACACACACACACACACACACACACACACACACACACACACACACACACACACACACACACACACACACACACACACACACACACACACACACACACACACACACACACACACACACACACACACACACACACACACACACACACACACACACACACACACACACACCACACACACACACACACACACACACACACACACACACACACACACACACACACACACACACACACACACACACACACACACACACACACACACACACACACACACACACCTGACGAGAGCCTTCACAGCGAATCTGACCACAGTGGAGAGCAGGAAGAGAGGAGTGACGAGGATGTGGAACAGCGCCAGAGCAGCGAAGGCCTCGTGCGGAGTGGGGCCTTTTTCATTCAGGAAATGAGACATCACAAACGTCTACGAGACAAGAAGTGCAGGTCAGTCAGCCTTGTTGGTATTCACGTCGTGTCACGCTATGGTTGAAGGAAGCAGAAAGAAGCAGCACAATGGAGATACAGGAAGAAATGATTTGAGGTGAAAGTGACTTACGGCGAGCACGGCAGCGATGGGGATCGCAGCGTTCATGAAGACTGGAGAGAGAGAGAGATGAGACGACAGGCATCAAGAACATGTATAATTTAATAGAATATAACGAGTATAAAATGTAAATAATACATATTTTAATTTTATATTTATTCCCAATACTTTGAGTACATTTTTCTTATCATACTTTTACTTGCAATGGAGTATTTTTACCGTATAGTATTAATACTTTAATTAAAGCCTAAAAGACTTATTTCCCTATACACACACAGACTAATTCACTTATCAAAGTCACATTTACTTTATTATTGTTTTACATTTAGTTGTAATTGTATTATATTATTATTATACCACACGTCCGGTCTTTCTTTACCAATCCCCATAGAGGGTCTATTTTCTGCATTGAGCATCATTTAGACTCCGGTGTTTGTCTCCATCTTACTGGACATGGAGGTGTAGAAGGCGAAGGTCCTGAGGCTGGTGAGCTCCTTGCCTCTGGTTTCCTCCACGCTGTCGCAGAAGATATTCTCCCAGGCGTAAAGCTTTAACAACTTTATACCCTTCAAGATCTCCGAGGTCTTCTTCAGACGATCTGTAGAGTGCTCCTGAAAGCAGAGGAAAGTAAAGTCAGTGAAATACTGGGTTTACATCATGAAGTACAAATACTTGGTTACTGCACTTAAGTACATTTGTCTGGTATCAGTACTTTACTCCACTACTTATTTTCTGTTGACATTTTACTTTGAACACAAATACCTGTACTTTCTACTTCTCACATGTTGAACTCAAATACCTGTACTTTCTACTTCTTACATGTTGAACTCAAATACCTGTACTTTCTACTTCTTACATGTTGAACCCAAATACCTGTACTTTCTACTTCTTACATGTTGAACCCAAATACCTGTACTTTCTACTTCTCTCATGTTGAACTCAAATACCTGTACTTTCTACTTCTCACATGTTGAACTCAAATACCTGTACTTTCTACTTCTTACATGTTGAACCCAAATACCTGTACTTTCTACTTCTTACATGTTGAACCCAAATACCTGTACTTTCTACTTCTCTCATGTTGAACTCAAATACCTGTACTTTCTACTTCTCACATGTTGAACTCAAATACCTGTACTTTCTACTTCTTACATGTTGAACCCAAATACCTGTACTTTCTACTTCTTACATGTTGAACTCAAATACCTGTACTTTCTACTTCTTACATGTTGAACTCAAATACCTGTACTTTCTACTTCTTACATGTTGAACTCAAATACCTGTACTTTCTACTTCTTACATGTTGAACCCAAATACCTGTACTTTCTACTTCTTACATGTTGAACACAAATACCTGTACTTTCTACTTCTCTCATGTTGAACTCAAATACCTGTACTTTCTACTTCTTACATGTTGAACTCAAATACCTGTACTTTCTACTTCTCTCATGTTGAACTCAAATACCTGTACTTTCTACTTCTTACATGTTGAACACAAATACCTGTACTTTCTACTTCTTCATGTTGAACTCAAATACCTGTACTTTCTACTTCTCTCATGTTGAACTCAAATACCTGTACTTTCTACTTCTTACATGTTGAACACAAATACCTGTACTTTCTACTTCTTACATGTTGAACTCAAATACCTGTACTTTCTACTTCTCTCATGTTGAACACAAATACCTGTACTTTCTACTTCTCTCATGTTGAACTCAAATACCTGTACTTTCTACTTCTTACATGTTGAACACAAATACCTGTACTTTCTACTTCTCTCATGTTGAACTCAAATACCTGTACTTTCTACTTCTTACATGTTGAACTCAAATACCTGTACTTTCTACTTCTTACATGTTGAACCCAAATACCTGTACTTTCTACTTCTTACATGTTGAACTCAAATACCTGTACTTTCTACTTCGTACATGTTGAACCCAAATACCTGTACTTTCTACTTCTCTCATTTCCCAAACAGCTGGTTCCTTTAGTCTGAATGTGTGTTGGTGCGTGATCATTATTCTTTAGAGTCATTGCGTGCCTATTGATTTGAACACGATCCGTGTATCCATCACTTCCTGGTCTTCTCTAAAGAAGAGGGACCAATGGAAACGTTGTCATGTTGCCGTTGGTCACCATGGAAACATTCATTAGCTAACAATGACATTATTGTTCTATTAATATAAAGGGAGGTCAGGTACTCTTTAAAACAGCTGCTAGCTATGGGTACTTTTTACTGAAGTACACTTCAAAGCTCTTTACTTCTACTTGAGTAAAGAAGTTTAGTCAGTACTTTTTAAACACGAGTATCTGTACTTCTACTTGAGTAAAGGATGTGTGTACTTTTGCCATCTCTGGAAACATTTTTAAATAAACAGTTATATAAGCCAGCCGCTCACCAGTGTGCTTTTCTGAGTGTCTGCCAGCTTTGTAGCGATGAGGTACTGGACGGGGGCCAGCAGCACGATGACAGACGCTCCGACCAGAGCGCTCCAGCCCAGCAGGTAGTAGAGCAGGATCACTCCCATAATAATCTGCAGAGAGAGGAGGTACAGGGAGGTACAGGGTCAACAGACTGGGAATTAGGGTCGTTTTAGGATCAAATAAATGCTACGGAGAAAGAGGAGGGGGTAATACTACGGGGAAATCACTCAGATGTTCCTTAGACTCCTTTTTGAGGTCTCCAAATAAATAAAAAGCAATTAGCAATCTCTAAAGTGAAAAGATATTAGATTAACATGGGCAAGTGACACATTTCCACACTCTTAAAACGGTTGATTTAGCTTCATCACATCATAGACACATATGCTTGCAAGATGTGATTATTCGACAAAAGAATATTAACATTTATTTTGTTAACTTGAGAAAACACACAGAGCCATGGGACGGGATATTCTTTAGAATATTCTAAACCAAAGTCACACATTTAAAAGAAAAAAAGGTGTTTTTCTTAACCCTCCTGTTGTCTTCGGGTCAAATCTGACCGATTTACACTTTCATCGATCATAACTTTTTTGTTTTACATTCGATTGCATTCAGGCTTCATGATGTCCTTCACAGGAGACATTGAACATATAAAATGGCTGATCACCACTTCCATTGCATTCTGGATGATTTAGTCAACTTTGTAACACCATGGTGTTCCCGGTTAAACATGACCGCCATAAAGAAAAGGAATTAGTAACCATCGGGACCCACTAGATGTGTTCCCCCCCCCTTATGTGCCCATCCCCCCCATATGAATCACACCTGGCACACACACAGAACAATGACACATTTCCCGCTCTTATGTGCCCCTCCCCCCACATGGATCACACCGGGCACACGCACACACACTTCCCGCTCTTATGTGCCCCTCGCCCCACATGGATCACACCGGGCACACGCACACACACTTCCCGCTCTTTTGTGCCCCTCCCCCCACATGGATCACCTGGCACAGCAATACACGTTCAGTGTCTGTTCTCTGTATATGTACTGCAGTTCTTCATGTGTACCAGTACTCTGAGACAATATGTACAGTTTGAAAGGGTGTTAAATGACATTTGGTGATGAGTAATGGTTTTTGTGTTAATGTAATAGCAGTTAAAACTAGGGTGACCAGATGTCCCGCTTTGCGCGGGACTGCACAGCATTTTCACGACTTTTGGTGCGTCCCGCAAATTGAGACGATGTCCCGCATATTTCATTTTGATTGGCTAAAACGCTTTTCTTTAAAATCAGATTCATCCAATGGCTGTTGAGAAAGCAGGGAAGGCTATCATCAGGGGGCTGCGTCTGCTGTCAATCAAACTGTAACACACGGCGGGTGCTGGTCAAGTGTTAACCAATGAGAGTAACTCACTCACACACCCCCCCCCACCCCGCCAAACAACAACAACAACGAACGCAGGCGACGCAGCAGGTTATGGAAAATGGAGGAAACTGAAACTACAGCTAAGAAGAAAAGAAGATGCACATACATCAAAGACTGGGAAGACACTTACCCGTGGGTGCAGCCGGTGCAGGGCGACGCTCAGAGAGTTTTTTGTAATCTTTGCAAGAGTCATTTTTAAATTTCACATGGCGGTGAATACGACGTCAAAAGACACAGAGAATGCGATTCTCACAAGAAACGTGTCGCTCAAAAAGAGACATCCCACTCTATGGAGACATTCCTCCTCAAACCAAACATGATGGTCACTCAGACGAGGTACCAGCAGCAGAAATAACCAGTGTTTACCACACAGTGCAACACTCCCAATCATACCGGTCACATGACTGGTAACAAGCTAGCGCCGACCATGTTTCCAGACTCTGAGATAGTAAAGAAAATGTCATGTGGTCGTACAAAAGCAGCGTCCATAATAACAGATGTGCCCCTGCCTCTGTGGGGAGATGTCTGACAGAGGCAAAGACACCAGTGGGTCTCGGTGACAGAAGGCCCACACACTCTGTGGGGGGGGGGCCACCTTCTGTTGCTGTGATGGACAAAACTGAAAGCTATTTTATTTGATGTATTATTATGTTTCTGTTCCCTCCTGGCCAGTGTTGGTTTTATTTTATCTATTAATTTATGTTGTGCCTACTTGTACAGGTAATACACGAGTTGAATTAAGAAGATGCATTTCTAAACACTTGAAGTGAATAATGCCTGCTGCCTTGGTTAGCCTTAGTTTACTTTTCTTTATTAAAAAACTGCATTTTGACTTCACTTTCTGCTCAGTTGTTATATATTTGTTACGTTTTTTTTTCCGGGGGTTGGGGGGTGCTGCTGAGAGGGTGTCCCACATTGTCCCACATTGTCCCACATTGTCCCACACAACCATACTCCTTGTCCCACATTTGGTTTGTTGGGATCTGGTCACCCTAGTTAAAACAGGACCGGTCACATTTGGCCGGGAACACGAAAGTAAGGGGGGAACAAAGGCAATAGGAGGGTTAAGGGGGATTTAAGGGGATCTTAGGAGGATATCTTAACCCAAAAAAATGCATTTTATGTTTTTAAATTGATCATTTATCTTGTTAATATAAAACTTTAATATAAGGATTATATTCCCTTCCCCAGCTCCATAAGAAGTACTTTATTGATCCCAATTTGGGGAAATGTTGTGTTGCAGCAGCACGAAAGACATGGCATTGGACAATACAAATTAAAAAGACTAGAATTAAAGGGGAAAGTAGAAAATATACATGTTGAATTTAAAAATTAACGATAACAAAAACTAAAAGTAAATCAAGTTTACATTCACACAGCATTAAAGTTGTTGATGCAACATCATTACAGAACATTGGATGCATGGAGGTGCTGTTACCTGCACCGGCATGGCCCAGAGGTTGGGGCAGAGGAAGAAGAACCACATCAGCTGGTTGGTCTCTATAGCAACCAGGTTGTTGATCTGCCCGATCGTCATCTCCCCCATCGACATGTTGGAGGTGGACAGACGCAGGATCTTGTTGTAAATCATCGCCTAGGTAACAGACATAGACGTATATCATTAAAACTATGGATTTGATGCTGCATTCATTTTACAAACAGGAGAGGACTCTTTAAAGTAGAGACACTACATACTGATATACACCTGAACATCAACAGGAGAGGACTCTTTAAAGTAGAGACACTACACACTGATATACACCTGAACATCAGCAGGAGAGGACTCTTTAAAGTAGAGACACTACATACTGATATACACCTGAATATCAGCAGGAGAGGACTCTTTAAAGTAGAGACACTACATACTGATATACACCTGAACATCAGCAGGAGAGGACTCTTTAAAGTAGAGACACTACATACTGATATACACCTGAACATCAGCAGGAGAGGACTCTTTAAAGTAGAGACACTACATACTGATATACACCTGAACATCAGCAGGAGAGGACTCTTTAAAGTGGAGACACTACATACTGATATACACCTGAACATCAGCAGGAGAGGACTCTTTAAAGTAGAGACACTACGTACTGATATACACCTGAACATCAGCAGGAGAGGACTCTTTAAAGTAGAGACACTACACACTGATATACACCTGAACATCAGCAGGAGAGGACTCTTTAAAGTAGAGACACTACACACTGATATACACCTGAACATCAGCAGGAGAGGACTCTTTAAAGTAGAGACACTACATACTGATATACACCTGAACATCAGCAGGAGAGGACTCTTTAAAGTAGAGACACTACACACTGATATACACCTGAACATCAGCAGGAGAGGACTCTTTAAAGTAGAGACACTACATACTGATATACACCTGAACATCAGCAGGAGAGGACTCTTTAAAGTAGAGACACTACACACTGATATACACCTGAACATCAGCAGGAGAGGACTCTTTAAAGTAGAGACACTACATACTGATATACACCTGGACATCAGCAGGAGAGGACTCTTTAAAGTAGAGACACTACATACTGATATACACCTGGACATCAGCAGGAGAGGACTCTTTAAAGTAGAGACACTACACACTGATATACACCTGAACATCAGCAGGAGAGGACTCTTTAAAGTAGAGACACTACATACTGATATACACCTGAACATCAGCAGGAGAGGACTCTTTAAAGTAGAGACACTACATACTGATATACACCTGAACATCAGCAGGAGAGGACTCTTTAAAGTAGAGACACTACATACTGATATACACCTGAACATCAGCATGAGAGGACTCTTTAAAGTAGAGACACTACATACTGATATACACCTGAACATCAGCAGGAGAGGACTCTTTAAAGTAGAGACACTACACACTGATATACACCTGAACATCAGCAGGAGAGGACTCTTTAAAGTAGAGACACTACACACTGATATACACCTGAACATCAGCAGGATGTGTCCTCTTTAATCAGGGTTTTGTTTACTTGAACTTTCTTGTCAGTATTAATCCCAAAGGTTTATTGTTTAGTAAACATCCAAAGGGGGATTCACTTTTCAATATTCTGTCCATTAATCACTGTACCGTTAAGAGAGAGGTAAGAACTTCTAAAAAAATGTCCTACTCTTTGACACATTCAACAGAAAAGATTAATTAAATGTCTCCATTTCCCAAAACAGGACGATGCAAAATGTCCTCTCCGTTTCTTTTCATTCTCTTGAATACTTTTCACAGCAACACCTCAGCATGGGGTGAACAAAGCGTCTCGAGTTAAATACCCACGATGCTTCACTTCATCACTACCCACAATGCTTCACTTCACTCACCAGCAGGGCTCCGCGCAGGTTGATGCCGGTCTCTATGGTAACGTAGTATGACGCCTGCAGGAAGGTCCTCTGCAGGATCAACGCCAGGAAGAGAAGAACAGCGAGAACTGAGGGGTTCTGAAGCAGCTCGGTGGACGGTATGAAGTACACGTCCATTTTAGTGTTCTGTAACCACACACACACACACACACACACACACACACACTCTCAGATGATATACTGTCTTTTTTTAAACCTGATCGTCTGTATTTATATTATACTACGACAAACAATGGCTGCATCTCACTTCGGTTAAATGGGTTCCTTGCGTCCTTCACTTGCGTCCTTTCCCTGCGACTAGCCCCTCCCACCAGGGAAGCACGGAGAGACGCAAGGAAACCACGAGAAGCAGGGAAATGAATTTTAAGAGCAATGGGACGTCGTTTCCTCCGGAGCGTCCGTTTGTGATGACGCCGCACAGCTGATCGTCTGACAGCAGCCAGATCAGTGCATGCGCTGCATCGTCCAATCAGTGAGCGATACACAGTAAGGGGGCGGGGCGAGTCTCCTGTCTGGTAGTTCCTCGATTATCGCTCCTCGGGCACAAATAAGGCCACTGGGACTCAAGATGGCGCAGACAAATCAACTTCCGGTGAGGAAATGAGAAATAACCGAAGTGAGACGCACCCAATAAAGGGGATTCTAATTTGTATCTAGTAATTTGCAATTATCGATACGCCACTGAGGGTAAAGTAATGAATGGAGCAGGGCATCGGAATCAGAACACTTTATTTATCCCAGGGGAAATTGGGCTTTGTGACATTTGCTAAATTGTTTAATTAAATAAAATAAATAATAAATAAATGTCAAAAAAGGAAAAAGTAATATGTGTATAAACACACTTTTGCTTTAACTTAATTATCGTGTTTATATAAATATTTTATTATATCTTTAGTTGAAACGTTACTTTTTACATTTCTATAAATATGTTTATTTTATTTTTGTTTTAAACCTTTTTATTGATCACTAACTTATATTATATGTTTATACATTTGTTCCATTCTATTATTTGTCACACAATCACGTTTTTTGAGAGACATCCAGAATAAAAAAATATCACAAAATATATAATCATAATTATAAAAACATATAAACTCACATTTGCTACACTAATCATCAACGCCTCCAATGCCTAAAGTAAAAGAAGAAGAAAGGAAAGATAATAAATTAGGAAAACATCAAAAACATTTGAAATCATTGTAAAATATTCTCGGGCAGAAGTACTGTAGACTTCTATACAATCGTTCAGGTCTGGTCGGGACTTGAACCGGCGACCCTACAGTTCCCAGTGCAAGGCCCTACTGAGCCACTGCCGGAAGAAAGGACATTTTCTCATAGACTTCTATACATTTGAAGGCAATACATCAAGAGAGACGTAACATTCGAAAATAGTGAGCAATGGGAGTATTCCTTCCATATATTCCACTCTTTGCATGTGAAGGAATACACACACACACACACACACACACACACACACACACACACACACACACACACACACACACACACACACACACACACACACACACACACACACACACACACCACACACACACACACACACACACACACACACACACACACACACACACACACACACACACACACACACACACACACACACACACACACACACACACACACACACACACACACACACACACACACACACACACACACACACACACACACACACACACACACACACACACATCACTTCAGGGGACATTACATTGACTTACATGCATTTCCTGGAGACTTCTCCTAACCTTAACCTTAACCAACACATGCCTAACCCTAAACCTAACCTAACAAGTCTTCACCCTAAAATTAATGACCCCCCTTATGGGGACCTCCAATTTGTCCCCATAAGGGAGGCGAGTCCCCACACGTGACTATGTAAACAGATTTAGGTCCCCACAAGTATAGTAATGCTAGGCCACACACACACACACGCACGCACACACACACACGTATACACACACAAACCCACACACACACACACATATACACCCACACACACACACACACACACACACACACACACACACACACGTATACACACACAAACCCACACACACACACATATACACACACACACACACACACACGCACGCACACACACACACAAACCCACACACACACACACACATATACACACACACACACACACACGTATACACACACACACACACACACACACACACATATACACACACACACACACACACACACACACACACACCCACACACACACACACACACACACACACACAGCAGCAGTAAAAGCACACAGTGACGCTCTGCAGGCCTGCGTGTGTCTGAAAGTGTGATGTGAGTGGAGAATGTTCCGTGTCACTCAGCCATGCGGCGCTGCTCTTTATCTGCTGCCCATTATCCCACTTTAAAGGCAGGCAGAAGACCGGACAGCCTCTCGCGTCTCTCACAGCATCCAGACGAATGGGCTGGATGAGACACACTGCAGGAGCGTCTGCTGTGTGTCACGAGGGACTTAAGAGGAGTGGAAGTCTGCGATCGGCCAAATGGACCTCCTGCTTCCTCTCCGCTTTGTGAAGCCGCCATCGGGAGATTCGTTTTTAGGTTACTGTATTAATAGCTACAAGTTAGGGCCGCTCAACTAATCGTATTTTAATCGCATTTACGATTATGGCTTGCAACGATTTACGAAAATAGCGGAATCTAATTAAAACGGTTATTTTTTTAATATTATTATTTTAGTTTTTTTGGTTCTTCAGTTGAGTTATCCTTAAAGCTCAGGGTAATCAACCGTTAAAAACATACGGTTAAAAAATAATTCTCCATTAAATTGATGTTTTCAAAGTCGATGGATAATCGTTTTTAATAATCGTGATATCAATTATTAACCAAATAATCGAGATTATGATTGTTGCTGTAATCGAGCAGCGCTACTGCAACTTTGATCCAGCTGATGTTGATGTATGAACTCCAAGGGCCGCACAATTTATCGTTTTTATGTTCATTATGTCAACTAGTGTGCGATAAACACTTAAAGACTGTAATATTACACGGTCGCTTGATGAGGACGTTAAACAGTAGAGAAGTTCACATATGCAGCGATAACTAAGGCAATTCATTAATTAAGTCCCGGGCGTCTCCAACAATACAATGAAAAACACGAAACAGAGAGAGAGAGAGAGAGAGATAGCCTTAAGGAATGCATTACTTCAACAAAGGTCCACCTATCAGAAGCTGTTTGGGTAGAAGCGTTCATCGACCCAAACAAAGTGTCCGTTCACCCAAAGGTCAACACAGAGGCAACGACAAGTGTGTGTGTGTAAAGTCATTTCAGGGCTTTATCCTCGCGTCATTCACACACTCAGACGTCACACACACTCTGGTGGTGACACGATGACTGATCTACGCCTCGGTGACATCAAACTGGGACTGAGTCATTCGTTCACTGGCTTCAACGTCAGGGTGAGATGTGGACAACCCGTGATGTCATCGTTTGGAGTTGGTTTTGGTTTAACGGTAGTTGAGTGAACGCTTTAATCCGACTTCGGTCGCATTGACGGCTCCAGTCTCGAGACACAGGTTGAAATATCCAAAGTGATTCCTCAGGAGAGAAAATTAAGGACGTTTACATTTCCCGTCTGAGTCTCAGTTTCCGATCGCCACAGGCTGTTCAAATGCAACCGTCTTATCGCACTTTGTTCATCAATTTCTAGTTTTCAATCAAATCAGTGCTTTCATATCTCTCAGCGGTCAGCAGATACTGAAGCCATTTGGAGCACGAAGACCCCGTCTACACGAGGACGATACGGGTTGAACCATCTGATCCCCGTACCGAGGCTCTATCCACTGCGCCACATGACTACCGGAGAGATAAACAGAAGGGCAACCATGGCAACCAAGCTACGGGGTTTTCTTCGCTGCTTTTGGTGTATGTTGTGGCGGCAGCAGCGCCCCTTACAGGCCCGGCATATGTACTGCAGCGTCTCCAGCGGGTCGAGCGGTCTCGTGTGGACGGAAGACTTTTTTGAAAACGCATACGGTGCGTAAACTAAAACGTTCCCGTGGACATGGGGTCGAAGCCGTTCTCTCTCTCTCTTGACCCTGTGTAAACCTTCATAAGACTAATACACTTTGCATTGCATTGTGAACTTAATGCAGTGCACTTTATCCATGCTATCCTTCCTCCAGCCTTTGATTCATCTTTGATGTCCCTGAGGAACGCTTCGAAGGATTTCCACAGAAGCAAGGATCTGTGTTTCCGCTCCAGGTACTGGCGAAAGACGGGAATTGAACTTAACTGTGATTGAATTACTGATCACGAACAAATCGGAGACACCACCCTCACACTAAGAGCTGCTCTCAGCAAACCGTCGGTTGTGTGATCATAGGGCAGATTAAAAAAACGAAAATCTTCAAGGTAAAATTATGTATCTTTTCAAAAGTGTTTGATTATTTGATCGAGATTGTCGTCTCGAAAGCTTAGAGGGGTTCTAGAGTTTAGTCCTCTTTAATTTATATAGCCCAATACCACAGATTACACATACTGTATGTCTCTGTTTTTCACATTCGGACCACCAGTTGAGAACCACTGCATTAAAGGGTACAACATTTACAACGAAGACGGTCCTAAAGAAAAAATTATCACGTCAATATGTATTAAGAGAGAAAAATGGATCAGGTGGATGCAACAATATTCCAGGTACACACACACAACACACACACACACACACACACCTCCTCTCCTACCTTGGCCTTGTCCTGCACTGACAACTTGTCCTCCTTCAGGTACTTGACGATGCCGCAGATGCAGAGCGGCCCGGCGAAGCCCAGCAGGTCGGCCAGGTATCTGAAGGTGGAGCTGAGCAGGATGGGCCGTCCGAACGCTCGGTGCATGGAGCGCCAGATGGACGGGGCTTTGTTGGGATCCTCTGCCGTCTGAGGGGGGAGGAGGGATTTAAAGGACCCCTAATATACTGTTCTTCATCAATATATCACAGGTCTCAGATATATACAGAGCCTGTCTCTGATTGGCTGAAACACCAAACAGATCATTGCAGCATTACCCATAATCCCCTCTGTTTCAGCCCTGTTTCCAAAGTGCTGATTCTCTGTCTGTTACTTTAGATGAAGACAAGGAGCCCCTCCCCACGCCCTCTGAGAGACTTTTGGTTACAAAGAACTCAATGGGGGGGGGGTTACCTTGTTGCTGATTGGCTAATGGTTACACAAGACAACACATCGTTATGACATCACAAAGTGGCCGAAATCTGATCAGCTCATTTTCAGACAGGATTTTATAGAAATGGATCAAAAAGAGAGAGAATCTTTGTCTCTCATTCTTCTGATACTGTCACCATGTCAGATTTCGACCCCCTCCACTCACCCTCTGGTCCTCGTAGGCGTCTTTGAGCTTCAGGTAGTTGGTGAGCGCTCTCATGGCGATGGGCAGCTTCCCGATCTTCTTCAACTCGATCGGCCTCTTGTGGGCTCCGATAATCAGAGGATTCATCCACCAATATGTTGCCTAGAAAGTGTCAAGAATGTGTCCTGGTTACTCCGCTGACGGGTGATGACGATACAGGGATATTTTGTGATGAATAAATGATATCTTATGGCCTACATCTTTTAATAGAGTGCACCTTTTGTTGCATTTCAGACGATCCTGATGGTATCTCTAATTGATTCGTTTATTGATATGATTTTTAACATTTTGTAAATTGTATTTATTTGTACCTGTAATTTGTATTATTTATTTTACTATTTATTTATATATATTTTTGGGATTATTCATCTGTAAAATTAATTAATAGAATAAAATAATTTAAAAAAATACAAATTAAAAATAGAAAATGTAAGAAATTCAATTAATTAAAAATTAAAAATGTAACTTTAACATCGGAACATTACAAAATATATAAATAAAAATTATTTTTTATGTTTCTGAAGGAAACAATAAAATACATATTCCATATTGCTTGTACCTTAGACAGCAGGTTGACAAACGGCTGCAGGAAGCGAACGCCTAAATCCTGCAAATCCTCGGGGGGTTTCACCTTCTGGGGGTTGGCAAAGAACACGTACTTCTACGGGGAGAGAAAAGGACAAAATTAATCAACCAAAATTGACGGACAACTTATTAATAAATTGCATAAAAATATCTATATTATATGGATGCCAAAAGCACGTGGTGACCAGTTATTTATTGGGGGAAATTGTTAATTACAATTTGTCTTTTTGTTTAAAAAGTGGCGTCAGATTCCTCCTCACCCTGACTCTGATGACGTTGATCTCCACGGCCATCAGCAGCCCGTACAGCAGCACCAACAGCGCCGTGATGCAGAACCTCAGGTGCTGAGGGCCCACCTCGTGCACCGCAAACTTCCACAGCTTGATGGACTTGGTGATGAACGCCAACACCCAGTAGATGAAGAGGACTGAGCAACAGGAGACAGGAGAGGGGTGTGGTGTCTTATTAACGCACGGGTACATAACGGATCTTAAAATGTAACTTAAAATGTATATCTATGAGCACAAGACTAGAAAATACTTCCTGAATATTCCTTGTGTCATTGTCTCTGATTTCTACACGTCAACCAGGTGAACATGTGAAAAACTAGTCTGATAAATGTCCTCCAGAGATGTCACTTGAGTCAGGTGTGGAGTAGGAAACATGACTACCAGACCTCAGTAGCTCCAGAGTTGCATTGTGGGTAATGTCAGTGCCAGGTTTTAATAAGGAAATAGATTGGGTTTGAACATTTTGATTTCTTAGATTTGTACCCTTTTTTTGGATCCAGCAATGTAATCTTAACATAATATGAAATCTGTCGAGTCCTCCTTTAAAAGCTGAAAGGATGTACTGGATTATTAAAAGGGAACAGCAAAAAACGACGAGGTTTTCGGGTGTTACCGAGCAGCAGTTTGGGAAAGTTGGACGTCTCGATGTTGTGATAGTAAACGACTGATGTTGTCGCGGCGATGAAACCCATGAAGGCCGGCAAGAAGAGATGAAGGTGGGTGGTGGTCAGCATCGTCCTACAGCAAGATAAGAACTATTAACATGTGGATATTAAAGGGTTCATTTGGGCGAAAAGGAAGAAAAAAATAGTCAACTTTATTGTCAATCTTTCAGTTTGTGTGTACAGACAGAGAGATCGAAATACCGTTTCCCACAAGCCCGAATACAAAAACAAATATATATATATATGCAAATATGTATATAGCTATATATACTAGGGATGGGAATGATTCATCGAATATTCAAAATGAGTGGTTAACCGTTTTGTTGGGGGTCGAATGTTCGAATATAAATTTGCTTTCAAATTCCCATCCCTAATATATACACAACCAAAAGACACATTTATACATATACATATTAAAGGGGACCTATCATGCAAAATGCACTTTTCTCCATCACCATGTGTCCCCAGTGCGTCGGGGAACTCTCGCAGCGTCAGAAAATAAAACCCTCTCTCTTTTCCTCCGTACCCACATCTCTAAAAACGGGGAACAACGGAGCTGATCCAGATTTGCGTCCGATATGACGTAACATCTGAAATGTGGACCCACGGCCCAATCAGAAACGCTGCTGTCAGAAACAATGCCCGACTGTTAGGGGACGTAATATGGTCGGTGTTTACATTAGCATCGCTAACACTCAGAGCTAACCTGTGCTGGAGAGCATGTGTGTGAAGAAGCAGGAAGTAAAAAGGAACTCCCCTTGTGGTTTAACCGGCAAGAGCTCCAGACTGTTTCAGAGATAACCCTTGATCTAATAATCCTTAATCTAATAATCCTTGCATTTCATCAGCATTTTAGACAGAGGCCGTTTCTCAATGTCGAGTAAACCTGCTGCAGAGCCACTATTTCAAGTATACTACGTCATCGAGTGGCTCCGAAGGACTGTTAAATGTTAAATGCCCAGCATTCGGCGCCACTCGATCACGTAGTATACTTGAAATATTGGCTCTGCAGCAGGTATACTCAATATTGAGAAACGGCCAGTATCTGTCAGGTTCCGCATGAGCCGGCATAAGCTCCGCCCCCTCTTATTTAAAAAAAATTCAGTTTAAAAAAAAATATATATTATTACAGGTGAAAATCTCATTGAGACACAGGGTCTCAAGAGAGACCTGTCTATACTCAGAATCAGCACTTGGGTGTCTTTGTCTCACTTGTCGGAGACGATGCCCTCGGCGAACTCGCAGACGTGGACGAAGAGCAGCGAGAAAGTGAGGATCCACCTCATGTTGTGTCCGGGGAAATGAAGCCATGTGTTGTGATGAATCTGCACTTTGGAGCTCTGACTGCCCCAACCTGCGAGAGAGAGAGAGAGAGAGAGAGAGAGAGAGAGAGAGAGAGAGAGAGAGAGAGAGAGAGAGAGAGAGAGAGAGAGAGAGATTCATGTTAAATACTACATTATGTTCAATCATTGGAAAGGTTACTGAGTAAAAGTAAAGTTCAGTAAAGTTACTGAGTGTACAATATATTCCTCTGAGACGTTCCTAATGGAGTAGAAGTCTAAAGTGACCTTGTATAAAATACACAAGTAAAATACAAATACCTTCAATTGTGTTATTCAAATAACTTGTAAATATACTTCAAACCCATTGTTTGACAAGTTTGAACCATAACGTGGTTATTTGTGTGAAAACTGACTCAATTGATAATTAAACGGTTTCAGACACAAGTTTTAAAGCTTGTATACAACTCGAATCAGAACCGGGTTTATTGCCAGGTCGGTTCACACAAACGAGGAATTTGCAGACATACAATATAAAACAAGGAATTAAATATAAAACAAAAAATCTTTAAGGACACTGTAATAAATATATAGTTAAATAGCAATAAAATAAAGCAGTAATTTACAGCGAAATAGAATGTAATGAATTATAGAATATAAAATATGAAATAAGAATATGTGCAGTAAGCAGTATCATTGTGTGCATGAATGTAATGCATATAGAGTCTACGTTCTGTCAGTGGGGGGGGCGGGTGGCGAAAGGTTTTGGTCCTGATGGAGCCAGCCTCCTGCCAGAGGGGAGGGGGCTGAACAGTTTGTGTCCAGGGTGGGAGGGGTCGGCCACTATCTCCCGCCTCAGGGTCCTGGAGGCGTGCAGGTCGTGGAGGCATGGCAGCATTCTTCCTAAAGTCCACAACCATCTCCACTGCCTTGAGAGCTCCAGGTGGTTGTCCCTGCACCAGGTCACCAGATGGTCCAGCCCCCCCCTGTAGGCAGACTCGTCCCCACCAGAGATGAGTCCGATGAGCGCGGTGTCGTCTGAACTTCAGCAGCGTGACAGACTGGTGACTGCAGGTGCAGCTGTTGGTGGACAGGGAGAAGAAAAGAGGGGGAAGAACGCAGCCTCGAGGGGAACCGGTGCTGATGGTCCGGGGGTCAGAGACGTGTTTCCCCAGCCTCACGTGCTGCTTCCTGCCAGACAGGAAGTTTGGGATCCACCTGCAGGTGGAGTCGGGCACGTGCAGCTGAGAGCTTGTCCTGCAGCGGAGCCGGGATGATGGTGTTGAAGGCGGAGCTGAAGTCCACAAACAGGATCCTGGCGTAGGTTCCTGCTGCGTCCAGGTGCTGGAGGAGGAGGGGCCATGCTGACGGCGTCGTTCACAGACCTGTTGGCTCTGTAGGCGAACTGCAGGGGGTCCAGGAGGGGGTCTGTGATGGGTTTCAGGTGGGACAGGACGAGGCGCTCAAAGCACTTCATAACCACAGAGGTCAGGGCGACGGGTCTGTAGTCATTTGGTCCTGTGATCCTTGTTTCCTTGGGAACCGGGATGATGGTGGAGGTTTTGAAGCATGCTGGGACGTGGCATGTCTCCAGTGAGGTGTTGAAGATGTCAGTAAACACAGGAGGCAGCTGATCAGCACAGAGCTTCAGGGAGGAGGGGGAGACAGCTGATCAGCACAGAGCTTCAGGGAGGAGGGGGAGACACTGTCAGGGCCAGCCGCTTTTCCGCTAGTGAGTTTTCAAAGAAGTCTGTTTACATCCCTTTCATTGATGAGAGAGAATTTGACGTGTCGGGGAGGTCAGTGGTGTGGGAGAGCGGGACACTGGAGGGGTCGTTTGCAAGGCGTCGGTCGTTCGTGGAGAGTGAGGCTTTTGGCTAATTCACTTCATGGCAGTTTAAGTGTCAATGTAACCAATCAAACTGTAGCTTATTGGTAGAGACAGAGAGTTCACAATACGGCAGCGTAGAGCCGCAGAGTATTTATTTATTTGTGAGGTTTGTTTCTGCTCTTAACTAAATGGAGCGCAGAGCTCAGGGGACGGAAACTGAAACCAGGAAGCTTCAATTAGTGAATCCGGAGGGACAGCTGAGGGCTTCTGGTCAGAGCTATTCCCATAAAACACACACACAAATACCTAACCATGCATTCAGTAAACCTCATCTCTTTCTGTGTTAGAGGTTCATTTAGAAGTAGAGTAGAATGTCCCCGATCCGGTCACGTGATCGGGGATCGGAGCCGATCACGTGATTTTCAAAAAATCGGGGATCGGGATTTTTTTTCTTCTTCAGATTGTCAAAATCAAATGATCGGAATCGGATCGGGAGAAAAAAAAGGTGATCGAGACATCCCTATTTAGAAGTCATTTTACGACACAGGCTTGCAAATTAAAAAGATAGAGAAAATAATTTAAAGAATTCCCTCCTCCTTCCTTACTTCTGTTCAAAATACCTTGAATTACTCTTTTAAAATGTCTTCCCTACTAGGGCTGGATACGTATATTATTAATATTATTGTTATTACTGCTATTTGAAACTAGATTTATTTTAGAAGGTGCATTAAATGAAATTGAAGTAATTTTCTAAATGTAATTATTCATCCTATTTTTCAAAAATCTTATTGGGTAAGTTTGTAATGAAAGCACCAATAGTTTACAATATTGTCGCAATATCCAAACATTTGGTCAGATATATTGTTATAAAGCACTATTCCCAACAACCTCCGTCCTCCCTTTACTCCTCGTTTGCTTCCTCTCATCCTTCTTTCCTTCCTCCCTCGTTTCCTTTTTCTTCTGAACATACTACGTTTACTAATCATCAACAAAATAAAGCATATGTTTAAGAAGAAAAAGGGCAACTTGAAGAACGTTTTTAGTGAATATTATACAATCAAACCACCAAAATAACTGTTAACTGCTCTCCTTGCTGTCACTGAGGAACTGCACACGGCTAAAGCAGCCTCCCTCTCCTCTGTCTTCATCCTGTTGGACCTGTCTGCTGCAATCGACACGGTGAACCATCAGATCCTCCTTCGCACTCTCCAAGAACTTGGAGTTTCAGGCTCTGCACTTTCCCTCCTCACCTCATACCTCAAAGACCGTACCTACAGGGTAACTTGGAGAGGGACCGAGTCCGACCCTTGTCAATTAACTACAGGGGTCCCTCAGGGCTCTGTTCTTGGTCCCCTCCTCTTCTCCCTGTACACAAACTCGCTCGGATCAGTCATTAGCCCGCATGGTTTTTCATACCACTGCTACGCTGACGACACCCAACTAATCCTGTCCTTTCCCCGCTCAGAGACCCAGGTCGTCGCACGCATCTCTGCTTGTCTAGCTGACATCTCTCAGTGGATGTCTGATCATCACCTCAAGCTCAACCTTGACAAAACTGAACTGCTTTTCCTTCCGGGAAAAGATTGTCCCACTCTTGACCTGACTATCAACATCGGCCCCTCTGTTGTTTCCCCGACTCAGACTGCAAGGACTCTGGGTGTGATCCTAGATAACAACCTGTCCTTCACTGCAAACATCGCTGCTACAACCCGCTGCTGCAGATACACGCTCTACAACATCAGGAGGATGCGTCCCCAGCTGACCCAGAAAGCCACGCAGGTTCTGGTCCAGGCTCTCGTCACCTCACGCCTAGACTACTGCAGCTCCCTCCTGGCTGGTCTACCTGCATGTGCCATCCGACCTCTGCAGCTCATCCTGAATGCAGCGGCTCGTCTGGTCTTCAACCTTCCTGAATGTTCCCACACCACTCCACTCCTCCGCTCCCTCCACTGGCTTCCGGTAACTGCTAGAATCCACTTCAAGACAATGGTACTTGCGTACCATGCTGCGAATGGATCTGGTCCTTCCTACATCCAGGACATGGTTAAACCGTACACCCCAGCACGTGCACTCCGCTCTGCATCAGCCAAACAGCTCGCTGCACCCTCGCTGTGAGGGGGACCCAAGTTCCCATCAGCAGAAACACGTGGGTTTGCTGTCCTGGCTCCAAGATGGTGGAATGAGCTCCCATTGACATCAGGACCGCAGAAAGCTTACACACCTTCAGGCGCAGACTGAAGACTCATCTCTTTCGACTCCACTTCGAGCGATAGAATGAAAAAGAAAAAAAAGCACTTATATACTAACAAAGGACTGGCTCCTCTAAAGCCAGTTGAGGAGCACTTGAAATGCTTGGCTCTATGAAGCCTGATGTACTTTATGATTCTGTTTTCTTCAAGGTTGTATCTTCTTGGTCGAATGCACTTATTGTAAGTCGCTTTGGATAAAAGTGTCAGCTAAATGAAATGTAACCTCATTGCTAAATATTCAAAAATATTTGTCAGTATTTTTGTTTTTATTGTGCTTTGATTTCCTCTTTGTTTAATCATTTCCTGCAGGAGCCCACTGATCACTGAACTGCTGTAATCCCAATCCCAAATGTGCTGCCTAATGTTCACACTGCCGACAGGAAAGTGACTCAAAACGTGTGTGTGTGTGTGTGTGTGTGTGTGGTCTATCATTACTATACTTGTGGGGACCTAAATCTGTTTACATAGTCACGTGTGGGGACTCGCCTCCCTTATGAGGACAAAATGGAGGTCCCCATAAGGGGGATCATTAATTTTAGGGTGAAGACTTGGTTAGGGTTAGGCATGTGTTGGTTATGGTTAAGGTTAGGATAAGTCTCCAGGAAATGCAAGTCAATGTAATGTCCCCTGAAGTGATGTATACATGGTATGTGTGTGTGTGTGTGTGTGTGTGTGTGTGTGTGTGTGTGTGTGTGTGTGTGTGTGTGTGTGTGTGTGTGTGTGTGTGTGTGTGTGTGTGTGGGAAAGTCAATATCACCCACACATCTGCTCTCAGCCAGCTGACAGATTATTGTCACACAGCTCAGCAGGAAGCATCAGTTCCTCTCCTCACAGTGTTTTCACTGTCTTTCTGATCACATTCCAGTCAGGAAAACTCACGAGAAACGTCCTGATCAACATCGTTTCTGATCCCTTTATGTTGAACTTTCAATACGAGTAAGTAAGTATGACTACTAAGAAGCAAAAGATAAAGATTGGGAAACTCCAGTGGGCTTTTTCCTAATAGATAAACCTCTGTAAGCATTAAAGCCTAAAAACAGACGGTCCAATAACTTCAATAAAATGGTACAGAACTATGACAGACAAGAGGACCTACAACTGAGGTAAGATTCAACATGTTGCCCTCTCATCAGCAGGAGAGGACTCTTTAAAGTAGAGACACTACATACTGATATACACCTGAACATCAGCAGGAGAGGACTCTTTAAAGTAGAGACACTACATACTGATATACACCTGAACATCAGCAGGAGAGGACTCTTTAAAGTAGAGACACTACATACTGATATACACCTGAACATCAGCAGGAGAGGACTCTTTAAAGTAGAGACACTACATACTGATATACACCTGAACATCAGCAGGAGAGGACTCTTTAAAGTAGAGACACTACACACTGATATACACCTGAACATCAGCAGGAGAGGACTCTTTAAAGTAGAGACACTACATACTGATATACACCTGAACATCAGCAGGAGAGGACTCTTTAAAGTAGAGACTCTACATACTGATATACACCTGAACATCAGCAGGAGAGGACTCTTTAAAGTAGAGACACTACACACTGACATACACCTGGACATCAGCAGGAGAGGACTCTTTAAAGTAGAGACACTACATACTGATATACACCTGAACATCAGCAGGAGAGGACTCTTTAAAGTAGAGACACTACATACTGATATACACCTGAACATCAGCAGGAGAGGACTCTTTAAAGTATTTCCCATGCTGTATAAAAGCACTTTTCAATTCCCCTGACGTACCGATGAAGAGGATGGGGAAGGTGATGAAGAGCAGGAAGACGTGGGGCACCAGGTTGAGAGCGTCCACGAAGCAGCCATTGTTCAGCGTGCCTTGCACCACGCTGTAGGGATTGATACCTTTGTCGTTTCCACAAAACGACATGGCCATGCCCCCCCCCCACTCTGCTCCACACAGGCCTCCAGTCACTGTGGGGACACAACACACACACACACACACACAATAAAGATCAGAACACACACACAAGTTATGGAGGCCAAAATCTGCAAAAATAAACTTTATATTAAAGTACACTTATTCACCATCAACTTCATTAACATATTAGAGTCAAACTATAGCTTATTGGTTACGAACAAGACTTCACTTTAAAATAGGGAACTTATTCTGAGTTAGAAATACCACATTTTGAGTTATTTTGACACTTTAACACTTTTTAGTTTCATGTCTTGTTACATAAGAATAGACCATATTTGTTAAGTGTTATTATGGGAGCATTACTATTCTTGTACTGCTTATTGAGCAAAGCATATTAAGACTGTCTCTCGTACAACAACGTCCTTACTTGCAATAAATAAGCACTAATTACAGGGTTATTGAGGGAAAACTCTTAACTAATGGCTTAGTACTTGTAGCATATGGTCATGGAGAATAAAGCATTCGTAATTGTTTAATACTGACTAATAAAGAGCCCATATATTGCTTGTTAATTAACTTCTAGTTGATGGTGAATATGTGTACCTTAAAGGTGGGGTATGCAATTTTGGAGAAAGCAGCTCGAGTGCGCTAGAATTAGAAAATACACAGCTGGAACAAATCTGCCACCTCCTCACAGAGCCCCTCCTCCAACACACACGCACGCGCACATGACCAATGTGGGCACGAGATAAGTGTGTGCCCCGATGGAAGGCTGACAGGCAGGTAGGCCATCCAGTTATTTTAGCCGGATCAGATGATTGGTCGTGCTTTTTACAGCGCCACGGCTTCCACGGATGATATTTTTTATGGATTTTTAAATAGGGATGGGAATTTGAAAGCAAATGTATATTCGAATATTCGACCCCCCAAAAAAACGGTCAACCGGTTAACCGAAATGTACATATTCTATATTGAAAAAAATTGGGTACAAAAAAAATACATGTATATATAAGTTTAATTTGGCATAGGTTGCACTCTACACCGCACTCACTAACCTGGTCGAAATATTTCCACACATTACTCCTTTTCCTCCATGTCTGTTATGTAGGACTCTTCTTGGAGTGTAAATAATTACCGGACTATGACTGGTAAAATATGTTGAATACCCGCAAAACTAAATCTCTCCTGTCAAAATGTCTAGGACTTTGCCGCCACACACGGTTGCCAAGCAACGCTTATTGTTGTTTAGGCTGGCCATGTGTCGCGAGTGTTGACAGGGGGCGGGGGAGCACGCTCATGAACTGTTAGCGCCGGAACCTAGCAACGGCTGCGGAGCTAATTTGCGCCACAATTGGGACTAAGATGAGGTTTGAGTCTGCGTGGTCTGCGTGTAGGGAGGGGCAGCAGCCATGTCATTGGCTAGAACCAGCTAGATCTGATGGATTTGGACATAAACGCGAGTGAAGTATAACCGGACGAGAGAGAGAGAGAGAGAGAGAGAGAGAGAGAGAGAGAGAGAGAGAGAGAGAGAGAGAGAGAGAGAGAGAGAGAGATCAGCACCTGCAGCTCTGCCCGGTGTGAGGGACCGGTGAGCGGAGCAAAACACACCTTTAGACGTCACCTAACACATTCAGCTATGGCACAGTCGTATATATATACACATTGAATTATTCAATTTGATAATATGTAATCAACTTAGTAATCATTCCCATTATACATTTTTTTTTAATACAAATATGCATAACTCATATTCCATACATGAATAATTATTCGAATACCTGAATAATTTCGAATATTCGTTTAATCGTTCCCATCCCTAAGTTAAACTCAGTTAAAGAAGAGAAAAAGCAAGAAAAACAACCCAAAAAATGTAACAATTATAAAAAACGATGCAGTGTTGTTACGTTTAATCTCTACGACCCTTCAGAATGATCACTCTGTGTCCCTGACGGAGCTTTGGCTTGAACTCCAGAGACTAGGTCACACATTTTTGTAGCATGTCAAAAGCTCAAGTGCACACATACTCGCTCACACATACACACACACACACACACACGCGCACGCAGGCCAGTGTGAGACATGAGAGCTATTTAAGGGCCGCCGCCCAACTACATTACTGTATTACTGTTAAATTAATTTAGAGTTGGAACGGGTTGTCGTGTTGTTGTTTTTGAGTTAGCAATGGCTTCAATGTCTGCTTTCAAGGATTAAAAACGATGACACAATGTGCTAACAATGATTATAAAAATGCTGCTCCGTAAGTAGTGCAACGATTCACCACTTCAAATAACACACTTCCACTTATAATTATTACATTATCGACAAAATAGTTGGTGTTTCTGTCTCGACAAAACCGTTTTTCTTTTACAGTGTAATTATTACTGCCTCCATCGCTGAGGTTGTCGTTGATTTGTTGTTTTGTTTGTAAACAGGAATAAGGAACAACAACAGGCCCACACGTCAGCATAGGGAGAAAGAAGGCACGAGTTTTGTGGGAACAAGTGTTACGTTTTCAAGCTTAATATTAACAATAATTCATTTTAAACACTTTATATCTCTTCATTTTTTGCTTATTGTTCCTGCTTAAGTTATACGTCATTCTGCCTCGATCGTTGTATGTCGATATAAAAGGGTTCACTGTAATGTGAAAGCTTTCTACTGACATTATTTACGATTCTTTACATGTGAAGTGCCTGAATGATAAGTGGCTGCTAGTCAGGATTTTACGCCTGATATCGATGCCCTTGTGAGGGCTAAAAGATGTCAAGTTTCAGGAGCAAACTAATCAGTACTCGTAGCCTACTTATTTGCACTTAAACAGAAATATTGTCGTTGTGTCGGGCCTGTGGGTTATTATGCTATGATTTTACTGGTCCGGCCCACTTGAGATCAAAGTATGTGGCCCCTTAACTGAAAATACATTACATTACATGACATGTCACTTGTTAGACGCTTTTATCCAAAGCGACTTCCATACTCAACACTGTGGACGATCCCCACAGGAGCAATTTGGGGTAGGAACACAACGACATGCTGACTGCAGTGGGGTTTGAACCCTGATCCGAACACCTACGGACAACCCACTGCGCCACACGCCACCCCTGCGTTAACTCATTGGTTGCATCAACATATATAGAATTGCGGGGGTTTTAGGTTTTAATAGCCGCTTTTTGTTGCCATTGTTTGTAGTATTTCCATCCACATAGAGGACATTTACACGCATTACATTTGTAAAAAATTGTAATTCAATTTGTAAAAAAATTGTAAAAAAAATGTGTACAAAAAAAACAAAGATGGCCACCACATGTAGCGGCCATCTTTGTTTTGGGACAGTACATGTGTTTTGTTGCCAAAATGTGGAGAAATCACGCCTTTTTAGGACGAACTAAACATACAAACTCATAACAGACAGATACAGGAAGTTTCAGTGGTGATTTAAGATGTTTCTGTTTGCCAGAATTGAAGCCAACTGCTCCAAAATGACAAAACCATACCATTTTATCCCCCAAAATAATTCAAAATTCTGACAATTTCTTCAATTTATCATCTGGTTTCCATATGAATGTCACTGTTGCTTGTATTAATTGGCCTTACTGACATATAGGGGGCTTAATGGAAGTTGTTTAGCTAACGTTAGGACCGTTGACACCCTAAATAATAGACGATAACTTTAACACTGATTAAAATATAAGGCTTTATTTGTAATGCACTTTTCATACAACAGGTGCAGCTCAAAGTGCTTTAAAGACATGGCACACGTCACAAATTAAACACCAAAAATCGCTAAATCCTTGTGAACAATATGCACATAATACAGATCAAAAAGGGGACGCGCTAATACAAAGCTAATGTGTCTTTAGCAGTAGTTAAAAAATGGCCACAAGCATGAATATATCAAGCAAAAGTTACATTTAAATAAGAAAAAAGACCACCTGCGTTGGACTAGAGTCATTTTAATCAAATAAAACAACTTTTAAATATTAAAATAAGCTATCACAATGTTAAATTGGGTCATTAAATTAAGCTTAATTGTTAACAGGAAAGTCTCTTACCTCGAAAAATAAAAGTAATTATCCTTAATGACAGCGTCTCATTCCGGGACTTTCTTTTTTTAAAGATATGAAACAAGCGGAGGACAGGAAAGAGAGTACAGTGAGAGTTGAAGTGTAAAAAGTAGATTATTTTTAGCCCCAGCTCGGCATCAGCTGCTCCGCATGTTAGCGCTGCCAGGCTGTGACACAGGGTCAAGTTCCCGCGGAGAAAACACAGCTTCCGGTGGGATCCTTCAACATAAAAGACGAGAATATTATTGATTAAAAAAGGCTAAAACTATTGTCTATATACATTTTACATTCATTCTTTATTTAACTTGTATATTTTCTACTTTTTAACGCTGTTTTATTTCTATTTTAAGATGTTTAAATTGTTTATTTCTACTCTTTTAATTTCTACTTTTGTGCAATGCGTTGTTTTGTCTGCTGCTGCAACACAAACAAGTACATCTATCTTATGTGTTCGCAATATAAATCTGATTATTTTTAAATATCAAAAGCGAAAAACAAAGACACATAACGTATCGCTTTAAATCCAAAAGCAGATAATTGTTTGATATATATAAAAAAAGAATACCAACAAATAATAATAGTATAATAAATAAAAATTCCCATAAATTAAAATGCTATTAAAAGTCCTCACGACAATAATCTCCTGAGCACAGCGACCACACTTCAGAGGTTCCGCCCACTGATCTCCTACCTAGTCAGGTATTGAACATTCAATAAACGAAGAGCACAGAATTACTAACTTAATATAAAACACAGAATTTGTGTGATCATACAAAATGATTTACAAATAAACCCCACTGCATATTTACAACTGTTACTTAACAACTGTTTTTGTAAAGCACTTTGAATTGCCTTGTGTTGAAAGGTGCGATATAAATAAACTTGCCTTAAACGCACTGTGGAAACCACTTAAGGCAATACGATGCAGAATGAAACAGGTGTCCTCTACGAGACTCCCTTTAAAACCATTTCCTTTCTAAAAATAATCAATAAAGCCATTAACCAACTGCCCAGCAGGGACCCTCGTGGCATGGGGCCATGAAGAAGGAAGGGCGGTTTCTCATTAAGTAACTGCTTTTGCTGTCGTTGACCTTCGTTGGCACACATGTTGCACCTTCTGGATGAAGTCATGCATTATATATATATGTGCTCTCCTGTTTTCTCATATGCTGCAACTCATTGTCATGTTCACCTCCAAGGCCACTGCCGAGGTGCCCTTGAGCAAGCCACCTAACCTGGAAACTGATCCTTTGGCACCGGGTACCTGGCAGCCTCTCTGCTCTGCCACCTGTCCTATCTGCATGTGTGTGTGTGTGTGTGTGTGTGTGTGTGTGTGTGTGTGTGTGTGTGTGTGTGTGTGTGTGTGTGTGTGTGTGTGTGTGTGTGTGTGTGTCCTCTGTGTGTGTGCATTTATATCTTATCCTCCCCTGTGTGTGTAAGGGATTAATAAAGTGTATCTTCTTCTTCTTCTTCTTCTTCTTCTTCTTCTTCTTCTTCTTCTTCTTCTTCTTTAGAAGTAGTATTTTACAACTGCTCATTGCCATTCTCAAGGCTTTCTAGATTATTACTTATTTTTATTGTTGTATTTTGCTCCTGTTTGCATCCAATTTCTCCAAAGCCTGCACTCAATTTGACCTTTTTTCTGTCGTTATCTTATTTTGAAGGAGTAATAATCCTTATATCCGGATAAAGAATGCTTCATGTTTGCAAACTTGATAGGCCGTCCCCTCCTCTCAGATTTCCAAACTTGAAGCAGTGTATTGGTGAGAAGGGGGTTCATTATGAGCTGCTTTTACGACAACTGACATGTCAGTGTATAGACCTGCAACTACAGTACAGTATCGACCATGCTGTCTTTTATCAATTGCATGTACAACACTTTGATTAAATCCCTGCAGCTGACAACAAAGAACCGGTTAAAATATGTTTTAAACACTGGACAATTAGCCTGCCATTAGCTCGAAGGGGTTTCATGATAAGAACAAGAAATACCAAAACAAGAAATAACATTAAATGACAGAAAATGACCCAATAATTGGACAAAATCCAACTCTGGCTTGCAAATAGATAATCTTTTACAGAAAAAGAATCCAAGTAAATAAATGTGGATGTTTTATGAAACTAGTTTTTAGAGAGTAACCAATGGCACACAGGAACAACATTTATGTATAATGATGTGCAGTCTCAAATGATAATCTGATCGGATGTCGGCTGCACGCATGCACAGCAGATAATTATTATTTCATCCAGATCTGAGAGGATTCAAAGCGCTTTGGCATCAAAACGTCACAGAAAGGACATTGGATCCGGTCAGCTGAGTGCACTGACTCGAACACTCATTCGCAGTGGACTAAAATGACATTTATTGATATAAGCTTCTGAATCAACCACAAAAAGATGCAATAAATACACTTCCTTATCATACAAATAGCATATAAACCTGGTGTATTTTACGTATCGTGCAGGCAGCATAACCTACAATATCATTGATGTTGACATTACCAAAACTCCATTGAGAAGTCAAACAATTAAGAGTTTTTCCACATATAGACGAATACTTATATCTTTGACAGTGGGTTTGATGAGTATTCCCGAAGTGACTGGATTTAATCTTAAATTCGGCTTTAATCAAAATGAATTTAGGAAGACTTTTCTCTATAAAACTTTAAACTTTTTGAACCGTCCCGCCTGTAATGAACAAAGCCCGCGTCCGGATAGAGAAAAGTGATATATGGTGAGCAGCATCTAACACCAATGAACAGAGGCTTATATTTTCCTTTTGTGTGTATTAAACTAATGCCGAATACAAGATTTGCCTTCTATTAAATCATATATTATGTCATTTTGAATTTGTATTACATACATTTTAGTTAGAAGACAAAACTCCCTTAAATTATCGCAGTTTTCAATGGAGTCTGGCGTATGGTGACATTTTAAAAACCGCTACAAACTGAACATCGTATCGCACCACGCTGAGGATGTTGGTAATGAATGACAGAAAGGACAAAAAAGGAAAGCCTTCCCCAACACTTACCCGTCCTCTGACGTCGGTTTTTGGGGTCAAATCGTCCCCCACTTTCCCCGGATCTTAATGTCCAGTGCGCGTCGTCTTAAAATAATGTGGTTTATACTAAAGGTATGGGGACAGGAAATGCCTATATGACATTTACTGTCGTGTCGACTCAGAAATCCCCCCCCACACAAACACGCGCACACAAACACTCCTTCATTAGATATGGTGGCTGCCCTTTTCTCAGATGAAATTGATGATAGTGTACGATGCAAATATGTAGGTCAAATCAAAGCCGAATAAGCAAATAAGAGATAACTCGAGGGTAGCATGTGAACATTTGTGTTGTTATGCACGTTGGATGAGCATTTTGTTATTTAATATACACACTTGCACGTGTCTCAAACTGTGGAAGGAATTGAATAGTCGTTATATATTTGTATTAAGCAGCCAGGTAATGTATATTAATGATTTTCACATCCTATAATGGTCCAACATAAATGAGATTCATTATGACTTTCTGTCCACCTGCGCAGCATTTTATTTAGACATTTGAAGTATTTGTTATACCAATGAACCGTAAGAGGGCGCTGTTTATTCAAAAATATGTGCGCGCGCGTGTGTGTGTGTTTGTTTATATCACAGCAATGGGACAGTGTGAGGAGATTCTCATCCACCAGTGTTTCCCAAGAAACTGTGAAGGGAAGAACTTCACCTCTGACCCCCCCCCCACACACACACACACACACACATACACACACACACACACACACACACACACACACACAAATATGCCATACCCCCATAACCCATAATCTCCCCTGAGGTCTGATAAATACTCCCACTCACCCTCTCTTCCTCTGTTTCTGCATGTACACACACACACACACACACACACACACACACACACACACACACACACACACACACACACACACACACACACACACACACACATACATACACACACACACACACACACACACACACACACACACACACACACACACACACATATGCCATACCCCCATAACCCATAATCTCCCCTGAGGTCTGATAAATACACACACACACACAGACACACACACACACAGACACACACACACACACACACACACACGCTCACACACACACACACACGCACACACACACACACACGCACACACACACACACACACACACGCACACACACACACACACACACACACACACACACACCACAATTAAGTAAAGAAATCAAGGAAAATCCGACAGCTGTTGACCTTTGACCTTCATGTCACCAGAGGAGGAAGTAGCACTCGAGACACACAGATAGCGATGAATTAAGATTTCCAGTATTGAATACAATCCTGGATTAGAGGAACGAGCATGATTAAGAAAACACCTGTAATACCATTTTAATTCCATCCGTGTGATCAGTTTTCTGTGTGCGGCTACACTCAGCAGCGTGAGAAAGCTCTCTCCTGAGGAAAGTGCTTGACCGACCCCGAACAGGAAGTGGGGACCATGTCTCTCCACAGAACACACAAACAGTCATGTTGGATATTTTAAAGAAGACATATTATTCTCATTTCCAGGTAGTAGTGTCTCTACTTTAAAGAGTCCTCTCCTGCTGATGTTCAGGTGTATATCAGTATGTAGTGTCTCTACTTTAAAGAGCCCTCTCCTGCTGATGTTCAGGTGTATATCAGTATGTAGTGTCTCTACTTTAAAGAGTCCTCTCCTGCTGATGTTCAGGTGTATATCAGTATGTAGTGTCTCTACTTTAAAGAGTCCTCTCCTGCTGATGTTCAGGTGAAAATCAGTATGTAGTGTCTCTACTTTAAAGAGTCCTCTCCTGCTGATGTTCAGGTGTATATCAGTGTGTAGTGTCTCTACTTTAAAGAGTCCTCTCCTGCTGATGTTCAGGTGTATATCAGTGTGTAGTGTCTCTACTTTAAAGAGTCCTCTCCTGCTGATGTTCAGGTGTATATCAGTATGTAGTGTCTCTACTTTAAAGAGTCCTCTCCTGCCGATGTTCAGGTGTATATCAGTATGTAGTGTCTCTACTTTAAAGAGTCCTCTCCTGCTGATGTTCAGGTGTATATCAGTATGTAGTGTCTCTACTTTAAAGAGTCCTCTCCTGCTGATGTTCAGGTGTATATCAGTATGTAGTGTCTCTACTTTAAAGAGTCCTCTCCTGCTGACGTTCAGGTGTATATCAGTACGTAGTGTCTCTACTTTAAAGAGTCCTCTCCTGCTGATGTTCAGGTGTATATCAGTGTGTAGTGTCTCTACTTTAAAGAGTCCTCTCCTGCTGATGTTCAGGTGTATATCAGTATGTAGTGTCTCTACTTTAAAGAGTCCTCTCCTGCTGATGTTCAGGTGTATATCAGTATGTAGTGTCTCTACTTTAAAGAGTCCTATATTACACACTTGAGGAGAGGGAGAAACTCTTTAATCGTGAATGGGTCCTCAGAAAGATAGTGGAACAAGAAGTGAAACACACACGCCTACACACACTAGCTGTGAGTCTGTACTGCCACCTTTTGGGGACACGATTTCAAAAAGTTGCGGCAATAAATCACACGTTAATAAACTCAGAAGTAAAATCCTCCGGCAGCAGCCCATAGACGACAGGGCGCTGTCTTCCTGGCTCGTGAAGGATTATCAGACAAACAGAGGGAGATAACGGGGAACTTTTATACAACTTTTTGTCGGACGGATCTGCTCAGTGAAGCCTGTTATTCGACGGCAGCGAGGCGTTCATGAGATTCCTGCAGATTGGAGGAAATTAGTTCCATTTTTTAATCGTGATCCACAAAGTGATGAGGCAGAGACGGGGATGGGAGAGGACTCAGAGTTGGACGGATACAATCCTCCAGGAGTTATAGATTAAATAGATCCTGTTGATTTAAACTGAACCAACAACTCAATACAGGAAGACAGGTTTCCACCACATAAAACTTATAAATATAATATTTATTTTTGAATTATTTTTAAGCACAAAAGGGCAATTTACATGCTCTGTCATTGCATAAAAGCATCACGCGGGTAAAAGGGTGAACACAATATCTGTGAGATAAAGGAGACAGGACAGGGACAAAGCTAAAAACCGCATGAACGTTAAAAAACGATTTCAAATATACAGTATGTATTAAAAAATGGCTCGAACAATAGCATGATCTGTATTAAATAATGCAAGACACACACATTTAAAGGTGGGGTAGGTACGTTTCAGAAACCGGCTCGAGATACACTTTTTGTTATATTCCATGGAATGCTCTTAACATCCCGATAGCAATGAATATCGGAAGTGCTTTGACAACAAATCCATACAAAATTGTCATCTGTGGAAGCCGTGATACTGTGAAAAGTACAACCAGATTGGATGGCCTACCTGCCTGTCAGCCTTCCATCGGGGCACAAACTTACCTCGTGCCCTCATTGGTCATGTGCGCGTTCGTGGGTGTTGGGGGAGGGGCTCTGTGAGCAAGTGGCAGATTTTCTCCGGTTGTGTATTTTCAAATTCTAGCGATCGCGAGCCGGTTTCTCAAACTTACCCACCCCACCTTTAATGCAGCAATATTATTAATCTAAGGAACATTTGACTACGTAATCAATACTTGTCATGCTTTAAGAAAACTGTGGCTGTATCCTTACATACTTTTAATACAACAAATGTATTACAGTCAAAGTAAAGGTTTAAATACAGGACTTCTACACGTAGTGGATTATTTTCTTAGTGTCTGTTTAACATTCTCACTCAAGTAAATGGTCTGAATACTTTATTTCACACGGATACACCTTATGAATAATATATTACAATTGGTATATTCTTAAAAGGGATTGCAGTATTATTTAGCATACTATCATTTCCCCACAATAACAGGTTTGTGTTTTCTGTCATAAGAACTCTTTGACCAGCAGAGAGCGTCCTTGCCTTTATCAGAGCATGACTTTATGTCAGGGTTTGGCAAGAATGTAAACAACAAGCGAGCTTTTATTAAATTAAAAGCATTTCCAGGTGTATATCAGTATGTAGTGTCTCTACTTTAAAGAGTCCTCTCCTGCTGATGTTCAGGTGTATATCAGTATGCAGTGTCTCTACTTTAAAGAGTCCTCTCCTGCTGATGCTCAGGTGTATATCAGTATGTAGTGTCTCTACTTTAAAGAGTCCTCTCCTGCTGATGTTCAGGTGTATATCAGTATGCAGTGTCTCTACTTTAAAGAGTCCTCTCCTGCTGATGCTCAGGTGTATATCAGTATGTAGTGTCTCTACTTTAAAGAGTCCTCTCCTGCTGATGTTCAGGTGTATATCAGTGTGTAGTGTCTCTACTTTAAAGAGTCCTCTCCTGCTGATGTTCAGGTGTATATCAGTATGCAGTGTCTCTACTTTAAAGAGTCCTCTCCTGCTGATGTTCAGGTGTATATCAGTATGTAGTGTCTCTACTTTAAAGAGTCCTCTCCTGCTGATGTTCAGGTGTATATCAGTATGTAGTGTCTCTACTTTAAAGAGTCCTCTCCTGCTGATGTTCAGGTGTATATCAGTATGTAGCGTCTCTACTTTAAAGAGTCCTCTCCTGCTGATGTTCAGGTGTATATCAGTATGTAGCGTCTCTACTTTAAAGAGTCCTCTCCTGCTGATGTTCAGGTGTATATCAGTATGTAGCGTCTCTACTTTAAAGAGTCCTCTCCTGCTGATGTTCAGGTGTATATCAGTATGTAGTGTCTCTACTTTAAAGAGTCCTCTCCTGCTGATGTTCAGGTGTATATCAGTGTGTAGTGTCTCTACTTTAAAGAGTCCTCTCCTGCTGATGTTCAGGTGTATATCAGTATGTAGTGTCTCTACTTTAAAGAGTCCTCTCCTGCTGATGTTCAGGTGTATATCAGTATGTAGCGTCTCTACTTTAAAGAGTCCTCTCCTGCTGATGTTCAGGTGTATATCAGTATGTAGCGTCTCTACTTTAAAGAGTCCTCTCCTGCTGATGTTCAGGTGTATATCAGTATGTAGCGTCTCTACTTTAAAGAGTCCTCTCCTGCTGATGTTCAGGTGTATATCAGTATGTAGCGTCTCTACTTTAAAGAGTCCTCTCCTGCTGATGTTCAGGTGTATATCAGTATGTAGCGTCTCTACTTTAAAGAGTCCTCTCCTGCTGATGTTCAGGTGTATATCAGTATGTAGTGTCTCTACTTTAAAGAGTCCTCTCCTGCTGATGTTCAGGTGTATATCAGTATGTAGTGTCTCTACTTTAAAGAGTCCTCTCCTGCTGATGTTCAGGTGTATATCAGTATGTAGTGTCTCTACTTTAAAGAGTCCTCTCCTGCTGATGTTCAGGTGTATATCAGTATGTAGTGTCTCTACTTTAAAGAGTCCTCTCCTGCTGATGTTCAGGTGTATATCAGTATGTAGTGTCTCTACTTTAAAGAGTCCTCTCCTGCTGATGTTCAGGTGTATATCAGTATGTAGTGTCTCTACTTTAAAGAGTCCTCTCCTGCTGATGTTCAGGTGTATATCAGTATGTAGTGTCTCTACTTTAAAGAGTCCTCTCCTGCTGATGTTCAGGTGTATATCAGTATGTAGTGTCTCTACTTTAAAGAGTCCTCTCCTGCTGATGTTCAGGTGTATATCAGTATGTAGTGTCTCTACTTTAAAGAGTCCTCTCCTGCTGATGTTCAGGTGTATATCAGTATGTAGTGTCTCTACTTTAAAGAGTCCTCTCCTGCTGATGTTCAGGTGTATATCAGTATGTAGTGTCTCTACTTTAAAGAGTCCTCTCCTGCTGATGTTCAGGTGTCTATCAGTATGTAGTGCCTCTACTTTAAAGAGTCCTCTCCTGCTGATGTTCAGGTGTATATCAGTATGTAGTGTCTCTACTTTAAAGAGTCCTCTCCTGCTGATGTTCAGGTGTATATCAGTATGTAGTGTCTCTACTTTAAAGAGTCCTCTCCTGCTGATGTTCAGGTGTATATCAGTATGTAGCGTCTCTACTTTAAAGAGTCCTCTCCTGCTGATGTTCAGGTGTATATCAGTATGTAGCGTCTCTACTTTAAAGAGTCCTCTCCTGCTGATGTTCAGGTGTATATCAGTATGTAGCGTCTCTACTTTAAAGAGTCCTCTCCTGCTGATGTTCAGGTGTATATCAGTATGTAGTGTCTCTACTTTAAAGAGTCCTCTCCTGCTGATGTTCAGGTGTATATCAGTATGTAGTGTCTCTACTTTAAAGAGTCCTCTCCTGCTGATGTTCAGGTGTATCAGTATGCAGTGACAGCAAGACTAAATACACATATATATGGAGAACGGAACATGACATAAATATAAATGAATACATGTTGAATAAAAACATAAATAAATACGGGAATAAATAAATTCATAAAAAATGATAATAACAATACCATGAATAAATAAATTCACTGAATAATTATATAAATACATGTGTAATAATAATGATGATAACATATAAATAATATTTAAATAAATAATATTAAAATTATACAAAAAAATTTAATGAAAAAAGAAAGTAAAAAATTGAATAAATACATAAACTATTATAATAATACAAAAATGATAAAGAAACAATGAATACATTTAAAAAATGCAATAAACACATATATAATTAAATAATAATTGCTCAGTTGTTTATTTTATTTAACCAGATAAAAAGGACATCAAAGCAGATTTACATTACAACCACATTCTGGGAGGCCAGCTGATACCCCCTCTGGCACTGTGTGCAAACCCTCACCCCCTAAACACGTCTGTTAATCACACATACATGTACGGTTCACTCCCAAGAGAAACTAAGGTTAGCAATGTTAACACATGTGATCGCACAGTTTCCTTAACACACAAAACACAGACATGTAAAATACAGAGAACACAAATAAGTAAACAAAGGTCAGTCCAAGACCAAGGACCTGATGAAGCCTCAGTCCACACGGCACGAACCTGGACCCGTATCCAGGCACTGGATCTGAGGCTGTAAGAGTCACAAACTGGAGCAAATCTGGCACATACAGTACGTACAGTGGAAGCTCACCTAAAATGGCTTTAGACATTATTGAAAACCAGTGCTGCACCCTACGCATAGTAAGTGGGGACCGTCCAGTTAGGCTGTACAGTGTGCAATGATGTAAGTTTAAGAGCAGGCAACCCATAACCAGTGTTACTGCGTGAATGTCGGTTCGAATCCCAAACAAGGCACAACCACCAAAAAAATATTATTAATAAATAAATAAAACTTGATTTATAAGAATACAATTATTATATTTAATAAAATTAACGTAATTGAAAAAATATCATAATATCAATAATAAAAATTTTTTTTAATAATAAAACATTAAATTACATGAAATAAATACATTAAAATAATAATATTTAAAAAAAGTTATGATACAAATGCCACGAAATATATAAATAAATAAAAAAACTAATAACACTATTTCAAATAACAATAATAACAAAATGAAATAAAGAATATAAAGAATATATAATAACGTATATAATAATAAAAACCCCAACTGACAGTCCCATGTCGGTGTGGGTCTGCCGGGCTCAAGAAAATATGAATGATAAAGAGTAAAATAATACTTTACAAACTATCGTAATAATAAAACATTAAAGGGGACCTATCATGCAAAATGCACTTTCTGATGTCTTCTCTACATCACCATGTGTCCCCGGTGCGTCGGGGAACTCACGCAGCGTCAGGAAATAAACCCTCTCTCTCTTCCTCCGTACCCAAATCTCTAAAAACGGGGAACAACGGAGCTGATCCAGATTTGCGTCCGATATGACGTAACATCTGAAATGTGGACCCACGGGCCAATCAGAAACGTCGCTATCAGAAACAACGCCCGACTGTTTTGGACGTAATATGGTCGGTGTTTACATTAGCATGGCTAGCACTCAGAGCTAGCCTGTGATGGAGAGCATGTGTGTGAAGAAGCAGGAAGTAGAAAGGAACTCGCCTTGTGGTGTAACCGGCAAGAGAGAAAGCCTTTGAGCTCCAGACTGTTTCAGAGCCTTGATAATCCATGATATGGCGTTTCATCACGGCAGCATTTAGTTTAGACGGTAGCTGCCGGGTCCCGCATGAGCTCAGACCCTCCTCTTTAAAGCTTTATCCCCGAATCAGCACTTTAGAAACAGGAAGTGGAACAGAGGGATACGAGGCATGGCTAGAATGATCTGTTTGGTATTTGGACCAAAACACTTCATAGACATGTTTTTTATATTTTTTTATATATCTGAGAGCTGTGCTGTCGGCTACAAATAGCATGATAGCTGGGCGAGAGAAAAAAGGAGAAGAAACTGATTTGTGAAGCCACAAGATGGTCTTTTCATTAACAAAAGAAAAAGAGGCTCACCAGCCAATTTGCAAATAACAGAAAGCGACAGTAAACCATAACACTACTCAGAACTTACAAGTTGCACGTCCCGGGTAGACAACAACAAACAAACAACAACAACAACAACAACAAAACACTACACTGCTGCACAGATCACCCACTGCCCCCATGCAGCCCACAGGAGAAGGAAGAGAGCGACTGCAGCCTTCCTCAGGTCCCTGATTGGGGATTGGGAGCACCCGAGGGAGAGGCTGCACCTGAAGGGAGACCACACACACACACACACACACGCACACACTACGGCACGTAACACAATTATATGGCTCGAATTCTGATTTCCGTGTGGCAGTGCTTTCTTCTTGAATCCCCATTTCCTTTTTTATAAACTGATATTGGGTTCAGCTCCGAGACTAGAGAGGTGGCTTTAGAGTTCATTTTAATATCTTGAAAGAACTAACAACAGTGTTAAGTTTATCTGTTTCATTTCCTCTGGAGGAACGCACCTCTCTTTTGATTTATAGCTCCAGTGTGTGGCTCCTGCTCAAAGGACAGGTCACAGTGGATGAAAGTCTGTTTGGGCTGTAATGTAATACGTGAGGTTATTTATACTCTTTCTGTGGGAAACATCGCTGAGCGGGCTTCTCGTTTCCTGCGAAGATTTGATGCAGCGATGGAGGGAAAAGACAGGAGAGGACACAGTGTTCAGGTCTCACACGGAGAGCTGCAGAACACGGGAAAACAACTGGAAAACCCAACGTAACCATTTTGAGAGACTCCTGACGTCAGCCTGCAATACAACACCTAAAGTTCAATAAAATACTACTTTAACTGTCTTAATCCATCCTTTTTTCAGGTTCATATGTGCTTTGTCTGACATGTTTAAATGCTTTCATACATAAAAAAAAATAAAATTAATAAAATTAATAAAATTAATAAAATTAATAAAATTAATAAAATTAATAAAATTAATAAAATTAATAAAATTAATAAAATTAATAAAATTAATAAAATTAATAAAATTAATAAAATTAATTAATAAATAAAATAAATAATAAAAATAATAAAAAAAATACAATAAAATAAATAAAATTCATTAAATAAATTAATAAATTAAATAACTAAATAAAATAAATAAATAAAATAAATAAAATAAATTAAATAAATTAAATAAATTAAATAAATTAAATAAATTAAATAAATAAATTAAATAAATAAATAAAATAAATAAATAAAATAAAATACATAAATAAATACTCTTTAATAAATAAATGCAACAAAAAAGATAATAAAAAATAAATGTAAAGTAAAACAAAATAATATAAATATAAATACAATATAAATGAAATACATACACAAATAAATACATCTTTATAGTGAGTTTAAAAAAACAATTAAATATCAAAGATACTCGCTTTGATATCGCGAAAGTATCAAAGTAAAATTTGAATGAAAAATGACATATAAAACTATGACTATATAATAATAAAAGTTTTTTTTCTCGAGCACAATACATTACAACGACATGCTGACTGCAGTGGGGTTTGAACCTGTGCCCCCCTGATCCGAACACCAACGCTCAACCCAGTGCACCACACGCCTCCCTTATTCGCACATATTCGATTCTTCAATGAACTAATTGAAGTTGCAGCTCCATTCAAAATCCATGTACGCCCTTAAATGTCACAGTAACACCATACGACAAAGTATCCTCATCACTAGAAAGCAAGTGCTCGACAGCCTCGGTTATTTTTTCTCACTGAATTTCATTTCCAAAATAATGCACATTTGAAAAACACTTCCAGCAGCCTCATCCACCTTTCAAAAAACGCGGATGCAGGACTTCCAAACAAACTGTCCGTAATTCTAATGTGTCAGTCAGATCAAAAAGAAACCACGTGGCCGTTATGCATTATTTAGGTGGAGCTGAGAGACAATACGCACCTGTCATCCACCTGTTTAAATCTGAACAAATAGCCCATGGTGAAGAAGGACCTTGGGCCAGACTTACGGAGATGCCCCTCGTCCTCCTCCTGAATGCTAAACATGGACTTTGGATGCGTGCAAAACGGCGGATTAGCATGGGAACAACATCCACTAAAAGCAGGGTAATTCACGGGGATATCAGCAGCAACATGCACTGTGCAGACATGCTCATACAGAGGCTTTACGCACACACGCACACACACACACACACACACACACACATACCCACACATACATATTTTCCTGGCAGTAATCAGAGGGCGGTGTGTTTTCCTCGGCGGTGTAATTCATCAAAGTGACGGCTGCCAATGAGTCTCAGTCAGCCAGACAGCCACGGCCAATCAATCATCAATCTACCTGCTCTTTGGTTCACAGCCCTCTGCAGGCACCGTATTTCAAACACACACACACACACACGCACACACACACACACACTTTCTTTACAAGTTGTGTGGTTCCTCCTTCCTGTCTGGGTCAGTGTGTAGAATCAGGCACTACTCAATAAGGGTTGGGAGTTTATTTCCCCCAATTAGACCACCTAAAGTGAGTAAGTAATCAAGAAGAAGTTCGTCAAAGGATTGATTGAGTCATATAAATTAACACATCTGAGCTAAAGCACGTGTCAGGAGTGGGATTTGAACCCACGCCTCCAATCGGAGACCAGAAGTCCCTTTGATCAGGAAGGAGTCGATACTTGAGTCTGGCGCCTTAGACCGCTCGGCCATCCTGACTACGGCTTCTCTCACTGTTCGTTCTGCAGAAACGAACACCTAATAGTCCCACTTCAATTATATCTGGGACTTAACGAGATATCTCAGATTACTATTAGATAGATTGCCATGCCAAACACTCCAAAACCGTCTTTTACAACCACCAATAGAGCTTCTTTGTGTTGATATACCCGCTTATATTTGACTCTAGATAACATCGCAAAGATTACTAAAATCTAAAGATCACTGGACCTTTAGGAGCTTAATTATGTAATGTACCGCACAGAAACCAAGTACTACCCATATATACTTTACATACATTTCTACTACTACTACTACTACTACTACTACTACCACTACTACTGCTACTACTACTACGACTACTACTACTACTACTACTACTACTACTACTACGACTACTACTACTACTGCTACTACTACTACTACTACTGCTACTACTACTACTACTACTACTATACTACTACTACTACTACTACCGCTACTACTACTACTACTACTACTACTACTACTACTGCTACTACTACTACTACTACTGCTACTACTACTACTACTACTACTACTACTACTACTACTACTACTACTACTACTACTACTACTACTGCTACTACTACCACTACTACTACTACTACTACTACTACTACTACTACTACGACTACTACTACCACTACTACTACTACTACTACTGCTACTACTTCAACATCTACAGGACAGATTGGAAAATCATTTGGCACAAGGGTTCATGGTCCCCAGATGATGAATCCTAATGGTTTTGGTGATCCTCTCACTTCTCGTCTAGTGCCATAAATCACTCTTTACTTTGGTGTATGACTAAATACTTCCAGAATTAAGATTAAGACTTTGCTTTACCACTCGGCGATCCCGACTACTTTAAAACCTATCTTCGGTCGTGGATTAGCGGACCTATAGAAGCTAAATTGTTTTAATAATCTACGAAGAATTGTACCCCACAGAAACCAAGAATACCCATTGATACTATACATACATTTCTACTACTACGATCCACCAGAGCATTTCCATCAATACCAGACTGTTGCATTGTGAATTAAAAACGCCATTACTCCTCCTCCTCAGTATTTGGCAGCGCTGGAATGATAAATAAATCATTCCCAGCACCTTGGACATGTTGTTAACAAGTCGTGTATTGATATAAGTGAGATATTCTATTTGTTCCCTAATGGACCTGCAGAGTCGCTCAATTTGTTTTTTCCATAATTGCCAAGAAGACGAACCTGGTTCTGTATGATCGATCAACACTCACTTTCCAATCCTGCATCCTGGAACATAAATGTGACCGTCAGCGAATTGAGTTTGGCGAGGATTTAAACAACCTTCATCACACACACTCGATGTTTTATAAAGTAAATACATTCGTTATTAGACAAAATGCTTTCATGTAATTCAATGTTATTTTCTGTATCTGAAGTACAGTTGAAGACGAGGCCACATCATTTCTTTCTCTCTTCCTCCTACGAAACGTTGTTTTTCTG
>CM070444.1:24968929-24976429 GCA_036324595.1 Champsocephalus gunnari
CTTGTGGCTAACGTTATTGCTGAATGTTAAATTAATGTACAGTTTTATTTTGAAAAGCTTTTTTGAAAGCCGTCTCCGTTGTTTACAATGACGTCACTTCCGGTTTCACGCTAGCAATGATTACAGCCGTTAAAATGCATTAGATAAAAAGTCATGAATGAGAATACGAGGAGAAAAGGCTTGTGGAGTTATACAATGAACACACAACGTCTAAACCCTCTGATTTACGCGATATCAGACACAGAAGAACTCGAGGAGGGAGGACCCCCTTTCGTCAGAGCCGCCACTGAGAGGAGGAGCCAGGAATTGGATATTAGCTGGCTTCACGGAGAATCGCTCTCTCTTCTTCCCTCCCTCACGAACATGGCGCTATGTTCCTGATTTGCTCTGTTTGTTTCAAAACCACGTTGCTTTATTAAATTACCCATTTTTAACCTTTTCGAGACTACATTGTCTCTTTTTAACTTCCTCCTGGACGTGAGAACAACGATCACGATCTTCAATAGGCAATGATGTTACAGTTTTAAAGACCAAAACTGGTTAAAGTTGTAAGTAATTATATCATATTTGTCATTATCTAATTGCCTGTATAAATGGAAAACCAAGTGGATTAGTAACTGTAGTTTTGCCTGGTTCAGCTGATCAGATATTTAAGTAAGATAAGAAGTACTTTATTGATCCCAATTTGGGAGATGTTTGCGTTGCAGCAGCATAGAAAGACATGGCATTGTATGTAAATATGATGTTCTCAATGGACGGTGCATTTTAGGCTAGCCCCACCCAGGCTAATGTTGACAATGGGTGTTTCTCAATGTCGAGTAAAGCTGCTCCAGAGCCACTATTTCAAGCATACTACGTCATCGAGTGCCACCGAAGGACTGTTCCAATGTCCAGCATACTTGGAATTCTACCGAGCCCGGCGTACTTCGTTTGGAGAAATTTCGAGGCTGCACATGTGTAGACGCCGCGGTCTTAAAATCCCCACAATGCTTTGCGCACGGACCAATTTCCCCAAATCTGTGGCGGACAATGTAAGGCGGGGCCTCTCATGTGACGCACACCTGCACACTTGCTCGCCTGTTCCACTCTTCGTTTTCCGAATGCCAGGAAGGATTCTTGCCTCGCTTCTGAAGCAAGTGACTCGGAAGACATGTGCTACCAAGCAAGCGTACTCGACATTGAGATTGATTGATTGAAACAGAGATTATTTAGTGACTTAAACCTCGCAATTATAAACACTTTTGCCATAAGTGAGACAGAAAATGGTTAAAGCAGTAGTCAGGATGGCCGAGCGGTCGAAGGCGCCAGACTCAAGGATCGACTCCTTCCTGATCAAAGGGACTTCTGGTCTCCGAATGGAGGCGTGGGTTCAAATCCCACTTCTGACAGCTTTTTAACCAGATTTGTATTGTTTACCACGTACCAAATGTAATCATTAGTAAACCTTGTTTCAAAATATGAGCCCATCCGTCCTATAGATGTTGAAATCTTTCTCAGAATAGGAGAACAAATCTTGAACTGCTGATGGTTCTTGAGAAAAAGTCAGTCGACCATAAACGTCTGAAAACATTTTAGGGCACTTTTGTACGTCTTTTATACATGAATATGTGTCCCCGGTGTGTCAGATAACTCAACCCTCTCTCGTTTCCTCCGTACCCAAATCTCTAAAAACGGGGCTGCAACGGAGCTGATTATTACTTGAATTTTTCTGACGTCAGAAAAGGGGGGCTCCGCTTATATGGGCAACTCTCCACCTATCAGGGGAATGAGAGACCGCTTGAAAGCGCTGGATACGCTGTAGTACATATGCCAGGCCTGTAGGTGGCGCTGCAGTCTGCCACAAAAGCAGAATCAGCCCCTGCAAAAACAGGGCTGGAAAAGAGCAAATAGAGCGAATTGAGGCGTGGCTAAAATGCATGATCTGTTTGGTATTTTGAAAAACAAACTTCACAGACATGTTTTATATAGGTATGGCCCTACAATATATGTTTAAAATATAGCATGATAGGGTCCACTTTAAGTAATCTAAGATACACATCAGTCTGTACCAAAGGAGAAAGGAAATGTGATTATTTAGTGTCTTAAACCTGCCTATTATAAAGCATGTCTAGTTTATCCAAGTAACAGATTTGAACCCAATTGAAATGGGTTCAAATCCCACTCCTGAGAATCAGTCTTGTCCCAAATATTCAATTAAAGTCCATGAAATCAAAAAGCCAGGATTTGCTGCCATTTAAAAACAGACACTCAGCTATGCTGCAACCCACGAGCTAACGGTCATTTGAGATATTTCTGTCTAAAACAAAGTGGTGGAGCGACCGTTATTGCCTTCCTAAGAGCCATGACACATCAATCACTGCCAATCACACATTGTTTCTCTAACCATACAGATGGTTCGCAGACATTTAAGAAAGACAGATATTGGAAATGTCTTCAGTTTTACCACAACTATTCAGGGTCTCGCCTGGTGAGCCTGTTCATCACAAACTGTGTGTGTGTTTAAAATATGGTTCCTGCAGAGGGCTGTAAAACAAAGAGCAGGTAGATTGATGATGTGTGTGTGTGTGTGTGTCTGTGTGTGTGTGTCTGTGTGTGTGTGGCGACCCACGTCTAAATAATGTGTATTGACTGGCTTCAGTCTGAAACACATGAGAGAGTTTGTACGTGAGCTTGTGTGACAAAACTACATGGGCTTTGTTTGAGAAAACAGTGCACACACACACACACACACACACACACACACACACACACACACACACACACACACCACACACACACACACACACACACACACACACACACACACACACCTCCCAAGAAACTCCCAGATATCTCACAGAAACTAATTTATAGTCACCAAATTCAAATCTCATGGAAAGTCAATCATTTCAAAACATCCTACGACTCCTTGAAGGCTATTAAAACTATTATTTTTTTTGCATTCTATCTGATTATTATCATATATCCATTGTTGTTGTTTTGTTGGAGATTGAAGTCATATTTCTGATAAAACAACACAAATATTAACAGACAATATCAAAAATAAAATGTACCCTTTATTTAACAAACCTTCATTTATATTCCTTAGTGTCAGGGAATAATTTCGCCCTGCATGTTTACCCTTCGCCCTCTGACGCAGCTGCCCAGCCTTGAGCAGCCGTTATCCCCCTTAAGGAGGGGCTGCCCTAGCAAGTTGTTGTTGTTGTTGTTGTTACCAGTTTATGACCGGGCACCTCTCGGCCAGAGATAGTTATTGTTGTGGGACACCTGGAACACATCCTTCTCGGGGCGTAGATGACCCCGAGCCATAAGCGACAACAACTGTGATCCAGTGTCCTCAGCTGTTCAGTCTCTCTATTGAAGAATGTGGATTATTATTCTCTCAGAACCAGTTAAACCTGGAGCTACAGGAGGGCTCTTCAGAATTGATTGTGGCATCTCTGTGGTCAACTCGTGGCCCGTGACATGTCTCGTGAATTCTCCGGTCGAAGCTCCGAATAAACCGTCAGTGTTTGCCATCAAAGCTCCAGCTCTCCTCGTGTCTCTCCGAGTCCTAACTCCACTTGCTTCAGAAGGTTCCCCCACAGTTTGTATTAGTCAAGTAATTCATTATGGATTTACTCCAGGTGGAACTAAAGTCTGATTTAACACTTGGTTATATTTCACATCATTCATCCAGATCTGTAAAGTAACTAAAGGTATTAAATATATGTAGTGGAGTACAAGTACACAATTTACCTCTGAACTGTAGAGGAGTAGAAGTACATAGTAGCACACAATGGAAATACTCAAGTAAAGTACAAGTACCTCAACATTGTACTTAAGTACCGTACTTGACCAGTATAGTGTTATCAACAGCTCCCGGAAACGTAAGTTCTAATATTACACTAGATAGTAAACTAGAATGCTTTTCAGCCATTAACCTTGAACAATTACATTCAATGATTCTCTCTTCTAAACCATCAACGTGCATGTTAGACCCAATTCCAACTAAGCTGTGAAGGAAGTTTTTCCATTAATTAGCACTTCTTTATTAAATTTATGAATATGTCTTTATTATCAGGCTATGTTCCACAATCATTCAAAGTAGCAGTGATAAAACCGCTTCTTAAAAAGCACAACCTCGATCCAGAGGTTTTAGCCAACTATAGACCTATTTCTATTCTTCCGTTCCTCTCAAAGATTCTTGAGAAAGCGGTCGCAAAACAGTTGTGTGATTACTAGAGCCGGGACTCGATTACATTTTTGTATCTAATTAATTAGAGGCTTTGTAATTAATTAATCGAAATTAATCGCATTTTTAATCAAATATACATATTTGACCTGAGAACAGGGAGAAGCCAGTTTCCACATGGATGTGACTCCAGGTGGTCGACAGTCGAGTGCAGTGCAGTGAGCCAGGGAGCTGGTTATTCTCTCAGACGTGGACTGACTGATCCTGGCCCTGAAACCAGTCGTCTGGTTGAGTGTGGGTTGGGTCAGGGTGTGGTACCTTGCACTCGGAGTCGGGCTAATGTCCACGCTGCCTGCTACATGCTTTGCATTTAGGTGATGCTTTAGGCTTGATGTGCTGCGGTGATATGCAAATTCTTTTTTGCATAATTTGCCCACAGCCGTGCTCTTATCGACGCTTCCATCCGTCAGTTTTTGAAAACAAAATGTCCCATCCACGGGGCGACCAAAGCGGTCTCATCAGCTTGTTCGTTCATGTTTGACTATTGTTCAGCGTGGTTTGTTGTTGTTTGAAGTCCCATGCTGAAGTCATGAACGTTAGTTGGTGCTCCAGTATAATCGGTACGCCTGAAACTCATCCAGTGAGAAACGTTCCGCTGTGCAAAAATAAGTGCGATTAAAGTGAGATTAAAATGCATACATTTTTTGAACGCGTTAATTTTTGTGTAATTAATTAATCTTAATTAACGCGTTAAAGTCCCGGCCCTAGTGATTACTTAAAAAACAATGATTTATCTGAAGATTTTCAGTCTGGCTTTAGAACACATCATAGCACAGAGACAGCTCTGGTTAAAGTCACAAATGACATTCTAATAGCCTCAGACAAGGGACTTGTCTCTATTCTTGTTTTGCTCGATCTCAGTGCTGCATTTGATACTATCGACCATGATATCCTATTGCAAAGACTAGAGCACTTGGTTGGCATACAGGGAACTGCTTTAGGCTGGTTTAGGTCCTATCTATCTGAACGCTCTCAGTTTGTACGTGTCAACGATGAATCTTCCACGCAAACCAAAGTTAGCCATGGAGTGCCACAGGGCTCAGTGCTCGGACCTATTTTGTTCACATTATATATGCTTCCGTTAGGCAATATTATAAGGAATCATTCTGTAAACTTTCATTGTTATGCGGATGATACTCAACTATATTTATCAATCAAGCCTGATTAAATTAATCATCTAAATAAAATTCAAGACTGCCTTAAGGACTTAAAAACGTGGATGACCTTAAACTTTTTGATGTTAAACACGACCAAAACTGAAGTTATTGTACTTGGCCCGAAGAATCTACGAAACAAATTATCTAAAGATATACTAACTATGGATGGCATTAATTTGGCCTCCAGTGAGACTGTAAGGAATCTTGGTGTTATATTTGATCAGGATTTATCCTTTAACGCCCACATAAAATCAATTTCAAGGACCGCCTACTTCCATCTACGCAACGTAAGCGGCTGATAGGGGGGGGGGGGGGGGGGGGGAGGGGGGGGGGGATTAGATTCAGCCCCTAGTTTTGCTGATATAGGCTTAGTTTGTCGGGGGACATCTTACTTCTTCCTTCTCGCTGTCTATACCTGTGTACTCTCATGTTCCCGATTAACCCAGCTTCCCCACATGTCTTTCCTTTTGGTGTCTCTATACGCTGGGATCCGGAGTCATGGATGATCCTGCGGTCCTGTGTCCTGGATCGCGAGCCCTGGATCTTGAGTCGTGGCTGTGGTCCTGGATCATCGGTCCTGGATGGATATCCTCGTGGATTCATCTTCCTATTACACACACATGCATTTCCAAACATCTGGACTACCTATGTTGCAAATGTATTATCTTTTCAATTTACACACGGCATCTATTGCACGTCTGTCCGTCCTGGGAGAGGGATCCCTCCTCTGCTGCTCTCCCTGAGGTTTCTCCATGTTCCCTTTAAACTGGGTTTTCTCTGGAAGTGTTTCCTTGTACGATGTGAGGGTCTAAGGACAGAGGGTCTGAGGACAGAGGGTCTGAGGACAGAGGATCTGAGGACAGAGGGTCTAAGGACAGAGGGTGTCGTATTGTCATACTGATATTCTGTACACACTGTGAAGTCCACTGAGACAAATGTAACATTTGTGATATTGGGCTATAAATAAACATTGATTGATTGATTTACACTTCTGGGTCTCTTCTCAGGGCCAGAGACGGACTTGTTTCCCTCTCCAATGATACATGAGTTTATAGTTTAACTCCACTACAACTTCAATGCAGCAATGATGAGACACAACCCTGAGTCACATGAGAGGAGACGGAGTTCAGCAGAGGAGGCGTGAGAGAGCTCCTCCCTCACTGACTCACTGAGACAGGAAACAGTTTGTTCCTCTTCCTCGTTGCAGAGAGACAGACGGACTGAAACACAGACGATCACATTCTCCTTCAGACCAAACTAACAACTTCCTCCGAATTCAGCTGCTGGAGAGAAAAGTGGAAACTGCAACACTGCTGCTTCAACCTGCGGACCCTCCCCACGCTGAAGGTGACTCTCCAAACAACACTCAATAGCCGCGTTCACACTGCGGTACTTTTCCCACAAAGGTTCATGCGAACTTAGTTCATGATCGCGTTCACACCAAAAAGAGCCGGTACTAAAAGTAGTTCATGCGAACCTTTTGACCCGCTCGAAAGTCCCTGCTAGAGAGCAGGGACTTTCGAGCGGGTCTCTTTAGTGAGAAAAGAGCTATATTCCTGATTGGCTGGCGGATTGCAAACCACGCCCCGTAAACACTCCCAAACGTTTTGTGAAGCCGCCATTTTATTATCCTCGCATTAGCATTATTAGCATTAGCATTAGCCCAGCGCAGAAACGCAGAGAGACTAACTTATGGCAACACAAAATAAAACATGGGAGCGGTGGAGAAGAGGAGGTGTCGGCGTTCTGGCGATTTACTCGGAAGGCTTCAGTAGAAGCTGCTGGGACTCCCAGCAGCTTCTACTGAAGCCTTCCCCAACTCCGGGGACTTCCGGCCGGGGACTCCGGGCGGCAGTATACGCCGTGAAGTGGTTTGCAGCCCTGCCAGTAAACCCAAAGCAGAAGAAGAAGAAGTGACGTCAGCGGCTTCATTTGCCTAATCCACCCCCAGGGACTTATTCCGGTGTGAACGCGATCTGTACTTAGTTCATGAGAACTAAAGAGTTCTCATGAACTAAGTTCACATGAACCTTTGTGGGAAAAGTACCGCAGTGTGAACGCGGCTAAAGTGAATTTCAGTCAGTAGAGGAGGGGGAGGGGAGCCGTGAC
>CM070444.1:24978929-25213929 GCA_036324595.1 Champsocephalus gunnari
GAAAAGCTCTCCAACATTTTTGGTTTGATCAGATAACCCATGGAACCAACCGTAGTCAGGATGGCCGAGTGGTCTAAGGCAGGGGTTCCCAAGCGTTGCCATGCCAAGGACCCCCATATGGCATTATCCTCTGGCGGGGACCCCCCTGTTGCAATTATTTTTTAATTGATGAGTACATTTTTACAATTTAACCATACATCTTAATACATTTTCTTAATATATATTTGTACTAATAATTAATAATCAGTTATTCTTCAAAACATGTTTTGTATTTATCTTCTGTTTGTCATTCATTACATTGATTGTGTCTTCTGTTATAATCATTCTTAACACAATATTAAACAGTAAACATATTTTTAAAGATGTGATTTATGTCTTTATAATATTACATAATTTTGTAACAGTAATATGAACAATTAACATATATTTTTAGCATTTTTGAAAGCTACTTATGCCTTAAAGGTAGGGGAGGTACGTTTGAGAAACCGGCTCGAGATCGCTCGAATTTGAAAATACACAACCGGAGAAAATCTGCCACTTCCTCTCAGAGCCCCTCCCCCAACACACACGAACGCGCACATGACCAATGAGGGCACTAGATAAATTTGTTTAGCCGGCCCAGCATTTTTTTATGGACTTTTTGTCAAAGCACTTCAGATATTCATTGCTATCGGGATGTTAAGAGCATTCCATGGAATATAACAAAAAGTGTATCTCGAGCCGGTTTCTCAAACTTACCTACCCCACCTTTAATAGTATTATATATAATATTCAACAGGAATATTAACAATAAACATATTTATATTCATATATGTAAGCATCAATATTTGCAACATCCGTGCTCTCATCCAGCTGCAGAGCGAAATATTCACTAGCTCTCACTTGCTCCAAAAGCTGAGCAGATACTCAGTTTCACTCTCAGTCGCGGCAGCTCGATTCTGATTGGCTTGAAGGGCGGTCGTGTGATTTAAAAACAAAAAAATTAAATATTAATAAATAAAAAATATTGAAAGATTGGCATCAAAGGATACATAGATTGATAGATATGCTGGTATTAATAACATCTACAAAATTAAATTAAAAAAAGGTAACTTTAAAAAAGGAAAAAATTCCCCTTTCCCTCAAACTTTGCGTGACCCCGCTGGCGCCCCCTGGCGGCCGCCCAGGGGGTCGGGGCCCCCACTTTGAAAAACACTCGTCAAAGGCGCCTGACTCAAGGTTCGACTCCTTCCTGATCAAAGGTACTTCTGGTCTCCGATTGGAGGCGTGGGTTCAAATCCCACTCCTGACAACACACTTCCACCATCTTATTGCAATGGTGCATGTCCCTGATTGGCCATTATCCATTAAATCAAAGAAAATAGTCAATTATGTGCCATTTTTACCTTTTAAAATACCAATTTTAACACCATTCATTGCCCGAAGCCCATCGGTCTATGTATGAAAGATTAATACTCAAAAGCAACAACAACACACACAGTAAGGACTCATGTATTCCCCTTTAACCTCTCAACACAGCCCTTACAACACAGCCCTCACATCCAGCGTGTACTCAATGCTGCACACTTTAAGTTGTTGTAATGCACCGAGGCCTACTGTAACGTTCAGGGACTTATGAAACAAAAGGTTCTGCCCCTGAATGGCCCAGTGTCAAGGATTACTTCTCAGACAAATTCTCCAGCAACAAAGCCTCCATTGTGCCTCGTCCGGACCCTCAAATTAGCAGCAGGGGCGACTGCACGCTCAACTGCACTCGCGGAAGATTTACCCCAAATGCTGCCCTTTTTAAATGTCCACAAGAATAAAATGAGATTAAATATATGATATCAAAAATGAATCCATTTGATATATCTCTAGGCGGTCTAAATAGATTAAAATCGATGGAAATTAAAGTGTGCGTAATCTATTTAACACCGGGTTTAATCTAAAACATGGATTATGTGACATCTGTCAAAAAAAGGGCAATTGTGTTTGTTTATATTTTTTAGAAGCAGTTTTTAACGTCCTTGTTTGAATGTTAGAACCAAGTTATTTGTATTTCCTTTTTTACTTTGAAGGGGTTTTTGACTTTCTCTAATGGCCTTCACTTTAAACCATAGACTGTATGCTTTAAACCCAGGGGACTCAATTTAATCTGCTTTTGTTAAAGAAGGAAATATAGAATGCAGAGGAGGACTTCCGGGTGTGATTTTCAAAATAAAATCCCGTTTGTCTCAAATGTACTGCAACCCAATGGGAATGTCATATTCTATCGTCAAATAAACTATGTTCACCAAATTACATTTCATTCTTTGACTGTGATATGTTTTGCTAACCGGAGAGGATGCAAATGCGGGTACATTTTTTAAATTCGAGATATTTTTTTGTATCACATATTTAATGCTAAAATCATTTCAATTTGAAGAAAAAAGTATACTATGATATAGCAATATCTTCATAAAGACATGTTGAGAGACTTTAAAAATCATGTACAGCGAGGAAGTGTGATTTAATACACATCTTAGCATCCTTTTTATTCAAATCGGACTTATTTTGGACAACTGTATAGATGTGTTTGCAGTAGCTGTACTATGGAGCTATTTCAGGGTCATAAGTTTTGATCATTCAAAAAAATACAATTTATTCGAAAGTTCAAGTTTTTATCCTGAACTTTGAAAAATACAATGATGTATTCAAAATAAAAATAAGTATTTGAAATCATTTTTCAGGTTGAATATTATTTTGGTTCAGTTCAGCAATTCAGTTCAGCTTCCAGACTGTTTGGCCCTGATGTTGCTTGGGGGGGGGCGGGGCTTACCAAAGAGTAGTTTGGCTTCCTCGACTCTTGTCTCTGCACCATTCATAAAATCGAGTCATAACATTTAAGGGTGAATGCAAGCATTTCACCTAACACGTGCATTCACATGACTTTAAACCGTAGCTTTGCATGTAGTAATGCACACTAGCACACATACAAGTGCACACACACACACACACTGCTACACATCCTACAATTAACTGTCCTGTCTTTTAAAACATATTGTGACTTTTGTCATATATCTTGATAGGACAGTCTGCCATTGCTAATATGCAGCCATTTCGGCTTTTATCTTGAAAGGACACGAACCACGCTCTTCGTGTAAACACTTCTAGCTTGACTCCATTTTACAAACCCACATTCATTGGGGGTTCAGTATTGGGAGAAGGAGGAGGAGGAGGAGGAGGAGGAGGAAGAAAAAGCCTCATCCTGATTCTCTACACTTTAGTTGCGTATCGCGCTGCAGATCCGGCTGGATGTGTGTGTCGCACTGGATCCAGAAAACACACACTCCTGCAGCCATTACAAAAAAACTGAGTGTGTTTGTGCGCGTGTGACAGTGTGTGTGTGTTGGTTTAGTCATGAATTATACACCTGAGCCATGTAGTTAGCCGGGTTCCTGGGCGTGGGAAGGAAGCAGGACTTGTTTGTCGTGGGAATATTGTTGGAGCGTAAAAACACACGTTTATTTTTCATTGCTCCGGTTTCCTCACATCAGGATGTAGATTTGGGAACTTTTCTTTGAAGGACCCGCTGACACAGAGGACGAGTTTTTATTTTGGAACTTTTCAAATCTTTTTTTGCTGGGAGGAATACAGGCAGAGGACACGGCTGCACGCGGAGGGAAATCACATCCAAAAGGTAAGCAGCACTTTGGATATGAAGCTGTTTCAACTGTTTGCGTAACAACAGGAAATACTTAGAGGGGATTTTAAAGATTTGTAAGGCACTCGTGATTTCTGATCAACCTCACGGCACACCGAACTCCATTCACAAAACCTGAAATGTCATAATGTATTGCTCCCTGGTAAATGGAAACTGCACCATGTGACACAACTTGCAATTGTCTACAAAAGCAGTACAGTATTTGTCATTCGGCGCAAAAATATATCCACCAAACAGTGCCTTATTACCAGTACTGTAAAGTATCACAGTACATGTTCTCAAGTACTGTATTTAAGTACAAGTTTGAGGTACTTGTACTTTGAGTATTTCCAGTTTATGCTCCTTTTTTATACTTCTACTTCTTTGGAAGCAAATGATTGTACTTTTTACTCTACTACATTTATTTGACAGCTTTAGTTACTAGTGACTTTTAAGTAGCTAATACTACAAATAAAAGACTTTTAAAATAAACTTGACATAAATGTATGGGTTAAGAGTATTTGAACAGTTTAGTATTACTACTTTTACTTAAGTGACCATTTAAGAGTCCCTTTTCCATCACTGGTTATTTACGTTTTGACATGCGTTAAAGTAACTAGTTGCAAAACTTGTCTTGAGTTTTGTATGCAAGCCGAATTGATGCCAGGGCTGTGATAACTCCGTGCATGACTTTGAATTAGTTTAGCAGATTCCAATGTTTAATTATTGGCAATATCATGTTTTAATTAGCATATTTTTCAACGGAATCTGGCATTAGGCAGACAGCCGGAATGTGTTGGGACGTTAATCAATGCACAGAACATCTGGAGCCTCGGTGAGTGGGCTGATCCCGCTGAGCTGCTTCAATAATGACTTCCAGAGGTGGAAGAGGATCCTTCACTTCAGAAATAGTGGAAATACCCTGAATTCAAAATGGTAGAAGTATCGCCAGCTAAACGTACTTAAAGTATCAAAAGTACCCATGATGCAACATGACTGCTTTGAAAATATTATATTACATTAAATACACGTAAGGACATTTACATTTTAATAATACATTTCATTTATATAGCACACTTTAAAAAATGCTATAATCTTTTTAATATTAAGACAACTTTAGCCATTTTTTTGGTAAGATATTGGTCGTAACGTACTGCATTAAATCATATGTAAAGGTCATGTGTTTTATATGTAAACAGTAGCTGGTGTTGATAAATGTAGTGGAATAAAAAAGGACATGTTCCTAAACTATACTTTTAGTATAAAGTAGCATTGCATTTCAATACTCAAGTGAAGTACATGACAGAACAGGACTTTAGTAAATGTACTTCCCACCTCGGCAGACTTCTTCCTCCATTGTTAACTTCACACATTTACAACATCTGTGCAGAGATTATCTTCCATTGATTCTCCTCATTGAATCCATACCAATCCCAGGGAGGATAATTGGAAGTTTCGAGATGGGGTTGAGAAGCTGTTTAGAGAGAGATGCTCCTTCTGCAAACAGATGTTTCTTTGAAGGCAGTATTGATCAGAAGTGCTAAAACCATTTCAACATCAGCCGGGGGATTGTACTCCGTCAAATCTCGGGTTCCAAAGTGTGTGTGTGTGTGTGTGTGTGTGTGTGTGTGTGTGTGTGTGTGTGTGTGTGTGTGTGTGTGTGTGTGTGTGTGTGTGTGTGTGTGTGTGTGTGTGTGTGTGTGTGTGTGTGTGTGTGTGTGTGTGTGTGTGTGTGTGTGTGTGTGTGTGTGTGTGTGTGTGTGTGGTGTGTGTGTGTGTGTGTGTGTGTGTGTGTGTGTGTGTGTGTGTGTGTGTGTGTGTGTGTGTGTGTGTGTGTGTGTGTGTGTGTGTGTGTGTGTGTGTGTGTGTGTGTGTGTGTGTGTGTGTGTGTGTGTGTGTGTGTGTGTGTGTGTGTGTGTGTGTGTGTGTGTGTGGTGTGTGTGTGTGTGTGTGTGTGTGTGTGTGTGTGTGTGTGGTGTGTGTGTGTGTGTGTGTGTGTGTGTGTGTGTGTGTGTGTGTGTGTGTGTGTGTGTGTGTGTGTGTGTGTGTGTGTGTGTGTGTGTGTGTGTGTGTGTGTGGTGTGTGTGTGTGTGTGTGTGTGTGTGTGTGTGTGTGTGTGTGTGTGTGTGTGTGTGTGTGTGTGTGTGTGTGTGTGTGTCCATCTGCTTCCTAGCGATGCAGTCCTCGTGTAGGAGGTAATGGCCCTTGGTGTCGGTTAATGGATTAGAGGAGCGTCCACATTACACCTTGAGCGCCGAAGCCGTAAAACCATTAAAGTCGCAGGCGCCCGCTCCGTTTCCTCTGCGTTCTGATGTTTGGCTAACGTGAGGCTGCGATCAGCGGAGCGCGAAGCTTCAAGGCTGCTTGAGCAGGACGTCGTCATGTTCAATTTACTCCAGTTGCCAGTGGGACGTTTTGGTGTGCATTTCTTTGCCTTTTTAGAAGTTTGAAATGGTTGGTTTTTTTTGTACAATTTCTGGTTTATTCTACGCAAGAGTGACCCGAGTCGAGCTGCAGCCGTCCGATTGACTGATGGGAATGTCTTTTCAAACTATTTTGGTATCGGATTAATCGTTTTTCAAGCGGAAATGACTCAAATTGCTGCTTTGCTCAGTTTTATTTCACATTGAAAGGCATATTTTTAGTTTTGGACTGACTATACAAGACACTTCTCACTCTTATCGGACATTTTCTAGAGCAAGTTCTAGGTCGAGCTATTAATCTGTTGGAAGAAGTCCATGTGGCAGGCATGTGGCGCAGTGGATAGCGTCTTGGTGTTGGGATCGGGCGTCACAGGTTCAAACCCCACTGCAGTCAGCATGTCCGTTGTGTCGCTGGGCAAGACACTTCATCCCAAATTGCTCCTGTGGGGATTGTCCACAGTAGTGAGTATGTGAGTCGATTTGGATAAAAAAAGCATCGAACAAGTAACATGTAATGTCTTGATATCAAATTGAGCAATCGAGTCGTTATTTCTGGCACAAACGTCTCAAATATTGAAAATGGCTGCTATTCTCTGTTCTATTTCACATTAAACAGTTTGGACAAGACGGTTCTTCTAGACCTAGAGATTAATCTGTTGGAAGACTTCCATATTTTCATATCCAATTGATCCTTCAAGTAGCTTTTCATGCACTTAAATATGTAGATTTGTTGCTTTTCTCTGTTTAACATCGCATTAAACCGTATATTCTATGGTTTATCACTGACACAACAAGACAGTTCTCACTATCTTCTTGCATTTTCTAGACCAAGAACTATCAAAACGGTTAATCCGTTGGAAGACGTCTATATTTTGATATCCAATTCATCATAAAAGTCGATTTTCATGTCTCTCAAATATGGAGATTTGCTGCTTTGTTCTGTTTTAATATCACATTTAACTGAATATCGACTGACGAAAACAAGACCGTTCTCACTGTTTCTGGACATTTCCTAGACCAAGTCCTCGACAAAGCGCTTAAACTGTTGGAAGACGTCCATGAGAATGTCTGAAAACACTCTTCAAACACAAAGCTTTGCGGCAAACTGCAGGCTCCGGCTTCCAGTGTCGGCATGAGTGATTAGCATTTATCCTAACACGCTTGTTCAATTCATGTTTTCACGGAAATAGCATTTTCTAAATCGATAAGTGTGTTTCCTTTTGAATTAGCTCTTCGGTGAAGGTCCCATGTCACGGCCATTTCTACTGATCATAACTCCATTGTTGAGGTCGACTAGAATATATTTAAATTGATCAATGTTCCAAAGTCTCATTGGCTTCTCACAGCGTCTCTGTGAAGTATGTGTATCCACTCTCTGTCCTACACGGCTTGGTGGAGCTCCCCCCCCCCTCCCTGTGAGCCCAGTGTGCTCTGATTGGTCGGGACGTTGCGAGGCTCGTTCCTGCTGAGGAGCGGACAGGTTTCCGGGTCGGCGATACAGCGAGGACAAGCGAAACTCATCCTGAGCACACACACACACTCACAGCCGAAGTAAAACCAATAAGTGTGGCTTGATATCGAGAAAGAAAAAGATTGATAGCGCTGTGAGAACGGGTCTGCGGAGAGCGTTCCTCCGCCATCCCAACTTAGCAGCCGGAAAAACGTTTACCCATTTAAACGGATAGGTTAACGTGTTTGTTTTAAACATCATAAATACACAAACAACAATGAATACTTAAAGGTTGTGTACCCGAATCTCCCGCTGGTCCAAACAAAGTAGGAACAGTATCGTTCTTCAGTGCCCTACGCTGTACATGCATCGCTGAAAGGTTTGTGAAGCTTTGTTTCGTGAAATGCTGGCAGAGGGTGTGGCCTCTGGGTATTCACACGAACGAGGCGTTCTGGGGCAGCATGGACGGGTCTTCTCGGTGTTAGAGTTTTACTCGCTACAGGGTGTACTTCGAGGGTTTGTGACTCTGCAGACCGTAAAGCTTCATAACACACAAGGGGACGGGTGATAACCGGAAAAACATGACATGTGCCCTTTAATGTTTTCTTGCCATAAGGCAGGCTATTTGCAGGGAAAGCTTCAACATATATCTCCTCTCACGGCAGAAAAACAAATCACTATCTGTGTTTGTGAGTTAGTTAACTTTCCAGCCTCTGGGACAAACTGTTCTGTGTTTTACGTGATGTTCTGACTGGGAAATGAAGCACTCTTTGGGAGTTTCCACAAATATGTATTGGAGTTAAAACGAGTCTGCTAATGGGAAGATCAAACAAGACGGCCGACTTGAAACTCAATTATTCAAAAAGAAGGAACCACAAGGAAGGAAAATCAAAGAGTATTCATGTATTAGCACGATGTTCACAATTGATCAAGGTCAGCAGGTTAATAAGGTATCTTTGGATAGCTTGCTACGGCTCGACTTGTTTTGCATTCGGTATCAAAGCTCGGGGCTTCTCGGTTATCTTTCTCTTATCTAATGTTTTTTTTGTAAGTGGACTTCGATCTAAAGGCTGACTCAGATTAGATTTGGCAGGATGAAATGTAGTTGAATGTGTTGGTAGCATTTATTGGAATAGTTTAGGACATTTTTGGTTGTTTGTTGTCTTGCTGACAGTGTGGTTTTGATGGCGCTCTCATGCCTGTACAGGCAGCTTTGTAGCTTAGCATAGATACAGGAAACACAGGGAAACGGTTAGCTTAGCATAAAGACTGGAAATGGAGGTGAAAGTTAGCTTGGGAAAGAAATGAAACCATAGGGAAACAGCTAGTTTAGCATAAAGACTGGAAACGGAGGGAAACAGCTAGCTTAGAATAAAGACTGGAAACAGCTAGCTTAGCTTAAGTGGTAAGACTGGAAACAGAGGGAAACGGCTAGCTTAGCATAAAGACTGGAAACAGCTAGCTTAGCATAAAGACTGGAAACAGAGGGAAACGGCTAGCTTAGCATAAAGACTGGAAACGGAGGGAAACAGCTAGCTTAGAATAAAGACTGGAAACAGCTAGCTTAGCTTAAGTGGTAAGACTGGAAACAGAGGGAAAAGGCTAGCTTAGCATAAAGACTGGAAACGGAGGGAAACAGCTAGCTTAGAATAAAGACTGGAAACAGCTAGCTTAGCATAAAGACTGGAAACAGAGGGAAACGGCTAGCTTAGCATAAAGACTGGAAACAGAGGGAAACAGCTAGCTTAGAATAAAGACTGGAAACAGCTAGCTTAGCTTAAGTGGTAAGACTGGAAACAGAGGGAAACGGCTAGCTTAGCATAAAGACTGGAAACGGAGGGAAACGGCTAGCTTAGCATAAAGACTGGAAACAGAGGGAAACAGCTAGCTTAGAATAAAGACTGGAAACAGAGGGAAACGGCTAGCTTAGCTTAAGTGGTAAAACTGGAAACAGAGGGAAACGGCTAGCTTAGCATAAAGACTGGAAACGTAGGGAAAAGTTAGCTTGGGAAAAGACATGAAACCAGATGGAAACAGCTATCATGATACTCCCTTTTTAAAGTATATCACATTACATCTTGTTTATTCAATAACATAGTAAGTGAAAGTGAAAGACAAGTGTGAGCTTTTGAGGCATTGGTAGAAGTGTGGTCATTAGCTGTTTCATCCATATCCCAGTCTTTATGCTAAGATAAGATGACCGGCTAATACTTCCTCACACATAAGAAATGGTTAATAAGACAAGAGTTCCTATTATGTACACTTTCCATTTGAACTTCAATAAAGGTGTTTTTGAAGTGGGGACAAAGCAATAGTGCTAGCTTGAGCATGTTGCTAGCACCTTAGCAAGAATAGCTGTTGCATTATCGCTTCACGGTCCACCCGACATTGTTTTGTGACAAATCATGCATTTTTTTCCGCAGGAATTTAGCTGTAGCATAACCTATAATCTTCCAGAGAAATGCTGTCAGACTGAACGCTTAACTTTACACAAGTGGAGTGTGAGTGTATAGCCTACGAGACTATCAGAGACCTGTTAGACAGGAATTGCCGTCTGGTTTTGTGACTCGCTGTATGTCTGCAAACAGAAAGTTATGTGGTTGAGCTCAAGCTGCAACTCAGCTATGAATGAAATAAAGAAAAGTGGATCAAATTATTGTTAAATTGGGAAATAAATTGTTGGATTTGTAGGATTTTACTATATGGAGGCACATAGAGAATACACAACACCAACCAGGCCCTTTCCCTTGTTGGCATCCTCCGTACAATATTTATCACATTTACTGTATACACATTTCTGCCATCACAATTGCATTATTCTGAATAAATTAGTGGTTATTTTTTAAGTTTGAGTTGTTGTTTGACGCATGTAAAGAGTTTGGCCTGCATAACCAATGGTGGAAGTATCACACAAAGTACTTGTTGAGTTACTTTAGCAGCACTTTCCTTGTTGTTCGGAGTTTGATTCTTTAAGTTAAATGGTATGTAATGTAATATTAAGACCTTTGACTTAATGCAGGGGTCTGCAACCTTTTTGACCAAAAGAGCCATTTTCCCGCCTTTTCCACACATTTCTTTTGTCTGGAGCCGCAAAACATATTTGATAGCTTGATAGCTTATAAAGTTGTATATATTGTTACGTCATAGACAAAAACGACAGTGTTTTTGCATTTATTATTTATTACATTATAGAAAACTGTTAAGAACTCTTATAAGGAGAATAAATAAAAAAATACACAGGCCTACTTTAAAATAAATCAACACCGCACTCGGGGAGACCTCTGCACATTTGAAGGAAATGAATATAATTAAAATTGACCCACTTTGAAATTAATAAAACATATAGCTGCACCCTAAAAAAAGTTAAATGATTGAATTATGACTGAAGGTCGTCAGCTGTCTTCCTCTTCCGTGTTGTCCCTCCAATACGTAAAGGCTGCAACAACTTCTCTCCACATATCAAACATCCCGGTGAGCCAGCATCGTGTGCTGTGAAAGCAGATAACTCTGTCCACGCAGAATTAAACCCTCTGTTCCTCCGATTTCTTTCTTAGATTTATCCACAGTTCGCTCATCGAGCCGGGCGTCAGGTTATTCGCCTGCAAGAAAAGGCGCTGGTGCGGGACCGTAGCAGGATGTGACGCATATTTTAGTTGACCTAAGTAAAACCGTTTTTGCTTTTTTTACGTGTCAGAGTATCACCTCAAAATACAAGATACGAAATATTTTCAACCATGCAACAAAATATAAATAGTCATACAAATATTTGTTTTGTATTTCCTTCTTATTTTTGTTTAAGCTCAAGGGGGCCAGAGCGGAGGGCTTAAAGGGCCGCAGGTTGCCGACCCCTGGCAGATGGAGCAAAATAAAAAATACTAGGGATGCACGATATTGGTTTTTTGAAACCGATACCGATAACTCCCTGATTCTCAAGACCGATACCGATAACCAATAATAATAATATATATATATATATATATATTAAATGTATCTGTAGTTTTTGCACACCTGGTGGTGAAAAAGAGACTAGTCGTGAGCAAAGGACATGAGCGTTACTACTATGAACAAAACAAAGCCAAGAACAGTTTTGACTTCAAAGTGACCATATTTATTTTCCCAAATAAACTTCTTGCCTTTCTCAAAGCCTCGTGGATAGGTGAAAGCCCCGGTGCCTTTGCAGCTGGCTTTGGATTCGCCGCTACTTTAGCAGCGCAGGCGTCTTCGTACGCTGTTAACACACCATCGTAGCCATGGCGATGTTTCAGGTGACTAATCAGGTTGGATACAAATAGCAAGCGAACTATCTCACTCTGAAACTTTGAGATAGTTCCATACCACCGACGACATGTTTGTTTGCTGTCCTGGCTTCACGGCCGCACACCGTTTACGTCACAGCCAGCCATGCGTTAGGGAGCGCTGGATTGGTGAAGAACTCCCCTCTTCCTAAACCACTAACACCACAGCACTGGCTGAACGGGAGGAGCCGAGTGAAAAACAAGCGCCCCTCATCCCAACCCACCCACACCGCAGTATTTCTTTCTTTTTTTTACCCAAAAAATATATTGTATATTATCGGGGCTATTAATACTTTTATCGGGATGACGTCATAATTCCTAATATCGGACCGATAAACAAAAAAATACTCTTTCTTACTTTGTAAATCTTCATAATGCGTTTTAAATTGTGTTTATGCTCGACTTATCCTGCCATAGTGTGACGTGTGTTAATGTTGGAACATCTCCCCGATCTAACCGACGAGCTTTTATTTGAACTATTAAAAAAACTAAACGAATTTGTCAGTAAGAAGCTAGTAAGAAATAGTCCTGTTACGTTAAAGTGCAAACAAATGCATATGCCTGATTTGTCAAAGTTCAACGGAGGCTTTTTGACATACTGTTTCATTAGCTGTCTGTAATCGAAAACAACCAGCATGATGTTGGCGATAAAACGGTCTGACAGATGGACTTCTGACTGGCTGCTGTCTGTTGGCATCGATTTTCTGCAGCATGTGTTGAGCCACTTTGTTGTTTTGGCAAAAGAAACATCATATGAATCATATTTATATCAACAGTGTTTGTTTTGCTCGCTTTAATGCATGTTATAGCTAATTCTACATAGCAGTGCAAAGTCTATTATCCTGCTCAGTCTTTATTGGAACCATGTGGTTGTTTTCTGCAGGTCCTGTGTTCAAGCACCAAAATATCTTCTTCACTGATGGGAAAAAAAAGTCCCTTAACCTCAAAGCATGAAATTAAATTCTGACTTGGCAGTGAGGAGGGAGAAGGGGGAGAGAGGGGGGGGGGAACCTCCCTTTTTTAAAAATAAAAAGTTTAATGTTCGTGCTGCATGTTGTAGTGATTTGAGACCGCGGGACCTCAGAGGTCAAAGAGTCACGTTGACAATCACTCACTTTCAGCTAAATTGGGGGAGTTTTTAAAACATGGTTAAATAAATGAATTATCAGTAATGTTGGAGACTAACGGTGATCAATGGTGGAAATCACTTGAAGATGAATATTGGTTTATTTACACCAATACAAAATCTCCATAGACCCTAAAGTTAGCATTGTAACAGCTCCCTCGAAAGCTAATAGCATGACTTCACGTCTCCACCGCTAAGATAAAGGAGGCTAATGTTGGGCTATAAAGGAACTACAGCACGGTCACATGACTTCACGTCACCACCGCTAAGCTAAAGGTGGCTAATGTTGGGCTATAAAGGAACTACAGCACGGTCACATGACTTCACGTCACCACCGCTAAGATAAAGGAGGCTAATGTTGGGCTATAAAGGAACTACAGCACGGTCACATGACTTCACGTCACCACCGCTAAGATAAAGCAGGCTAATGTTGGGCTATAAAGGAACTACAGCACGGTCACATGACTTCACGTCACCACCGCTAAGCTAAAGGTGGCTAATGTTGGGCTATAAAGGAACTACAGCACGGTCACATGACTTCACGTCACCACCGCTAAGCTAAAGGAGGCTAATGTGGGCTATAAAGGAACTACAGCACGGTCACATGACTTCACGTCACCACCGCTAAGCTAAAGGAGGCTAATGTGGGCTATAAAGGAACTACAGCACGGTCACATGACTTCACGTCACCACCGCTAAGCTAAAGGTGGCTAATGTTGGGCTATAAAGGAACTACAGCACGGTCACATGACTTCACGTCACCACCGCTAAGCTAAAGGTGGCTAATGTTGGGCTATAAAGGAGCTACAGCACAGTCACATGACTTCACGTCACCACCGCTAAGCTAAAGGAGGCTAATGTTGGGCTATAAAGGAACTACAGGACGGTCACATGACTTCACGTCACCACCGCTAAGCTAAAGCAGGCTAATGTCGGGCTATAAAGGAACTACTGCATGGTCACATGACTTCACGTCACCACCGCTAAGCTAAAGGTGGCTAATGTTGGGCTATAAAGGAACTACAGCACGGTCACATGACTTCACGTCACCACCGCTAAGCTACAATGCTAAAATATGCAAAGAAATCTGGTTTTAGGACTCTATACTCTTTGAATTCCTTTTCTCACACCTCGACCAATCGCAGAGCCAGGTGGCATTCTGTCCCCCAGGGAGCCCTCTCCTGATTGGCCAATTTAAAGCCATGATAGTGTTAACAGCAGAGCAGGAAGTAGCCTCTTTTGAATGACACAGTAATTGCATTGTTTACTTGTCTGTGTGTGGCAGCCGCCCTTTAATTACCCGTTTCCCTCGGTGTGCTGAGCTCACTTAACCTGCGCTTGTTTACAATGTAAAAGAGGTCCTTTTTAAAGCATAAAGAACCGCTACTTAATATTCTTATCATTTATTCAACTAATTAACTCGATTAATTGATTATATTGTCTATAAAATGGTGAGAAATCCCACAGTAATGTTTTAAAATGGCTTGTTTTCAGTCCAAAACCCATTTATATTTAATCTTCCATCTTATTCGACATGAACCAGCTGAAAATGATGAAATTATTAATTGATGATGATAAATGTTAGCACATCAACTTTTTCTGATGGACTATTCATTGCAGCTATGGTTTAGTGTTAAAATATTAACAAAACAAAGTGTCTTCCTCTTGTATAAAGCAGAATTAACTTAATTATTTTGGGACAAACCATCACTTTTTGGTCAAACATAGGCTATAATTCCACCCAATAAAATGTGTATATTTGCAGCTTTTCTCCGTTATAAATTATCCTTCTGTCACACAAACCCCTCAATTCAATTAAAAGCAATCACTTTGGATATTCCACGGCCACTTTTCCATAATGTTTGAAGACGAACAGATGAATTGAGCGAATAATAACAGGATTTAAAGCTAAATAAATAATCGTTAATTGCATCACTAGTTAAAAAGGGAGAAACCCACAATTTTTCAGTCGGAAACTTTATTTAAAACACACGGCTGGTATCAAGCGGAGCCTCTTTTAAAAGGATTATCCTCTTGATCACCGACACATTTTGATATCTCGCACTTCCTTTACATTACAATGAAGACGCCGTTCACTCATCTGTTATCTCTTATCATCCTCTGATGGTTTTAAACATCCAAAAATGACTGATTTCTCTCTCCCCTTGTATCTGTGTGTAGGTGTACAGAAGCTTTCATGAATGTCATTACTTCCCCGTATTACACTTGTAAAACAGACGTCTTCTTTGGTGACAAAGAGGCCAATTTGTACCGTAGCAGCAAGCCTGACAACCAAAAGCATGCAATTGGGTTTATCGCTGCTAAAAAATGATCCCTTAAATCCATGTATTTCTTGTCTTCACATGAAATTGCATCTAATCTAATGCAGCAAATCATAGTTTAGGGCTGCAACTAAACATGTCTGCCAATTTTCTCCTCGATTAATTGCTTATATCATCTTTAAAATGTCCCGAAATTGTTAGAAATCTCTGTTAAAATACCCGAGATACCAAAGTGATGTTTCCAAATTGCTCGATTTGAGTCCAAACCCCAAAGATATTCAGGTTTCTTTCTCAATTGACATGGAAAAGCAGATTTTAGAAGCTTAAGCGTAACACTTAACGTTACGTATAACTACTTTCTGGACTAATGGCACCAATCGCATGCAATTGGGTTTATCGTTGCCAAATAATGATTATTTCTTGTCTTCTCATGAAACTACACCAAGCTAGCATTTTAAAGGGTTGCAAGGTTTTGATTTCTGACCAAAAGAAATGGAAATACTACCAAAAAGGTGCATTCAGTGGTAGTTGCGTAAATGACTTTTTCTCAACATTGTCCGGATTTCATACGAGAAAAAACGGCTTTAGGGAAATATTGTGGTCACTGTGACCATAATAACACATGTTAGAGTTAAAGAGCTGTCGTGGTGTCGATATATATTCAAACAACATTGTTTATTGGTTGGAAAAGGAAAGGGAAAACCCGTTAAATTGCTAGTCACCTTCAAGAAAAGGCAAAAGATGTTAAAACCAAATTATGACCAATTGTACCTGTTCCCTTTATATTTAGACATTTAAAACGCATCTTATTTTGTGTAGCTCATGTGTAAAATTGAAACTTTGGACAACCTGAGTCCAAATATTTTGTATGTTCTTGGAGGCATTTAAAAGGTGGCAAAACTCTCGGTTTTTGTCCAGAAAGGATGGAAACGCTGCCGAAAAGGTGCATTTTAAACCCTTGAGGCAGAATTGGAGGCTAACAAAGTCCGTTTTGAAGTGTGTGGTCTTGCCTTGTGTGTCTGCAGCAGCAGCTGATGTGTGTGTGTGTGTGTGAGGTGTGTGTGCAGAGGGCTTTTGCTGTGTTGTTTGTCCAGCTGTTAATGTGTGGCTCTCATTAAGCTCCTGTTGTCGGGGACGTGGAAAGCTTTCTGACTGATTACTGACTTCTGGTCGTTTCTGCTTCTTCTTTGTGGGTCGTAGCTTTTGGAGAAGTGCAGAAAGCTCTTCCTGATGAACTCTAAATTTAAGAAAACAAACTATTTTCTCCAGTTGCTAATATCATTTATTAGCATTGAACAAAGTAGCTGATTTTCTTTGTTCCTTTCTGATTTCTTAGCCAGGCTTGGTGACCATAAAGTCGAGAGAAATTGGAAGCCATCGATCAGCTTTCCCTCCATTGCCTCGACAAGTGAATCGGAGAACTATTGTGTTGTTGTTTCTTCATGGAAAACCCAATGGCCTTTACCCTGCCTTCAGCTTCTTGAAAAAAGTCAAAGTCTTTAATGTTCGATGTGTGAATAGAGTTCATTGTTGTCTGGAGAATTCACATGTGGATGATGTTTCTATCTTTGATGCTGTAAAAGCAGAAGAAAACTAACACTACAGAAGAAAGGAACCCAGTTGCCCACATTTCAAGGTCCAAGTTTCTGTTTCGTCCATGGCTCTAACTTGACAAAAAGTCATATTTCTGTAACTTTAGTCGATGAAAACCGATCCTTTTTAGTGTGAAAACCTGATTCTCCTGATATTGTTCCCAGGTGCAAAGAGAAAACCACTTTGGTCAGACTCAAGGCCCGTCCACACGGCGGCGTGCGTTGAAGCTTCCAACGCGTCCGCCCATTCGCTTTGAATGGGGTGACGTCACTTTTAGCCGAACTGCATTGTGGGAAGCGACGTGGAGCGTTGCTGGCGTTGCTCGCTTCAAAAGTTGAGCAATGTTCAACTTTTGGCGCCTCGACAGAAGCGTCAGCCAATGAAATCCTGTTTATGCAAATCTGCCAGTACAAGCACTAGCCAATCAAACCGCGTGTACGCTGGGAGAGACTACGCAGGTCATTTCCTCATATTCAAAACATGGAGGGAGAATTCATTACAGCGGTAGAGAATCACCCGGTGCTGAATGATCAGTCTCTGTCCATCTACGGGATACAAACCGGAGGAGCGAGGCATGGAGGGAGGAGGCAGAGACAGTGGGCGGAACTGGTACGGTTTCGCCTGGATTTTATATCCAGTTGACTTCGTTTTAACATCGCTATTGCTTTGTATGTCGGGGGCGGGAGATTCATGTGATTGGTTGTTGGTCCCGTTGCTCGCAAACAATCCCCAAGCTTCAGACACGCCAAGCGTCAACGCACGCCGCTGTGTGGACAGTTAGGAAAATGTCCACACAGAAAATTAATATTTTTAAGGGTAAAGGAAAGATTGATTATTGGTTGGAAACGACTAAGCAGTAGGGCTGCTCGATTATGGCAAAAATCATAATCTCGATTATTCGGGTCAATAATTGATATCACGATTATTAAAAACGATTATCCATTTACTTAAAAAATTAATAATAAAAAAAAATTATCGTTTTATTTCAAAATCGTCATTTCGATTAAAATACGGTTCATTGAGCAGCCCTACCAAGCAGTGTCCCGATTTAATCCAAATGTCTTTGTTTCTGTTTGAATTACCCCGTCAACAGTAACGTTGATCTCTTTGGTAGGACAATCTCTTCAAGAAACACACTTGTTGTTGTTGTGATCACAATTCCCGAGTCAAACGAGGCTCGATATCAGGAAGCCATCACGATATCTTTGATTGTTTTAGAGGCGGAATTCTAACGTCTCTCTCCGAGGCCATTTTCTCGTGGAGCAGAAATGTAAACGTTTACCCAGACGAGCTTGTTTCCCGTGCAAACGAAAACATTTTAGCAAATTGCTCTCGTCTTTTTTGTATCCCCTCCGTTCGCGTCTTCGGCGTTAGAAACCCCGGGGAGGCCGATCATCACATCAAGTGGGATCACGTTGTCTCGTTGATGGAGCGATTTGTGAGTCAGTTTTGTCAGCGGTTTGAAAAAGACCCTCGCGGGAGCACCGTGTCTGCAGGCCTTCACCCAGGGTGCTCTTTAACTTCATCATTATGCCTGTCTTTGCACACACACACACACACACACACACACACACACACACACACACACACACACACACACACACACACACACACACACACACACACGCGGCAAGTTTATTTATATAGCCCCTTTCAGCACCAGGCAGTTCAAGGTGCTTTACAAAAACGAAAGACATTCAGATCAAGGCATTTCAAAACAGTAAAAGATAATAACAGAAACATTAAAACAAAAACAAAAAATGAAAGACATTCAGAAAAAGGCATTTAAAATCAGTCGTTAAAAAGAAAAGCTAATAAAATAAACATTAAAAGTCACAGTGCAGTCTAAGATATGAATAGTTCAATTATTTCGGTTCTTGATTTTTTATTTATTCACAGAACCTCGGTTTGGAAATCTGAACACTTCCGTCCCGATTGTTAATTTAGACTGATTGTTTCCACCATGTTTTGCTCGCATGACATCCACAACCGGACCCTCAGGAGGGCGTACTGGCCCCCTGCTCTGCTCTGCGTTCCATAACAAAGTATTTAGGTGTTACCAACACACTATGTTTCACCCGTCGGTGCTGTGATGCTTGTTCCTCAGTACAACGCACCCAGAAGCTGATCGTAATCCCTGGCTCCGACGGATATCCCACATATCCTACTTTCGAGCAGTCCCTCTCATAAATGTCATGGAGACAGACGCACACACACACACAGACACACACACACACACACACACACACGCACACACACACACGCACAGACACACCCACACACAGACGCACCCACACGCAGACAGACGCACACACACACACACACGCACAGACGCACACACACACGCACAGACACAGACGCACACACACGCAGACAGACGCACACACACGCAGACAGACGCACACACACACACACACACACACACACACACACACGCAGACAGATGCACACACAGACGCACACACACAGACAGATGCACACACACACAGACGCACACACACACACAAATACACAGATGCACACACGCAGACACACGCAGACAGATGCACACGCAGACGCACACACACACTAAAACACACACACACAGTCAAACATGCACACACACACATGCACACACACATGCACACACACACACATGCACACACACACACATGCACACACACACGCACGCACGCACGCACGCACGCACGCACACACACACACACACACACAGATGCACACACACACACACACACACACACACACACACACACAGGTTTATGATGATGGATATTTCTCTGCGTAGGAACACTTGTCTGCCTCCGAATCTCTCCGTTAATTCGGGGTCACGTCAGTCAGTCTCGGAGGCGTCGCTCTCCAAAAAAGACGTGAGCGATCATTACACGGAAACAAAACAAAAGCCCCGACGCTCTCCTCGCGTGAAGAATGAAAAACATGGAGACGTAAGGACCGCGGGAAGAGAGCCACAAAGGCCTCTGTCTAATGACTCCAGCCTGCTTTAATTGGACTACTTCCATTTAATTTCACACAATGGCTTTAATGACTTTGCTATGCCAGTTGCGTAAGTCCATTGTTTGTCTTATTACCGCAGACTGAAGGCTCGTTAGAGCTCGTGGAGGGATGAACTCTCAGCGGAGTGTCGCTCTGCGAGGAAGAGGTGCTTGTGATCAACATTCCCAGAACAAATGACCATATCTTCGAAAAGGGTTACATTTTAGAGATTTTGTTTTTTTGATAACATTTTTTTTAATTTAATGTTACACAGCGGCCACTCGGGTAACGGCACGGAAACAACCGACACTTTCAGAGGCTTTCAAGAGGAAAGAGAAACTGCCCCAGGACAGTGAAAAGGCCAACACAATAACAGCCAAGATAGCTGAACTCATCGCGTTGGAGGACCAGCCGTTATCTGTTCTCTCTTAATGCATTGCATAAAGATCGGATCGGGAAAAATCGGTATCGGCAGATTGTCAAAATCAAATGATCGGAATCGGATCGGGAGCAAAAAAAGGTGATCGGGACATCCCTAGTTACATTAATAATCTCTTTTCTCAAAGTAATGATGACCCGGTGAGTTGGATGTAGAAAAGTCAGATTCAATATGTTTTTATTTTAAAGTAAATTCAGATTGAACATGGTAAAAAAACTGTAAATTATAGTGTCCGTCCAAAGCATATTTTGTACTTATAGTGAAAACTAACCTTGGATGATGGGATGGTAGACTAAAAGCTTTAGGAATCCAAAGTACAACATATAATAAGTACCCTGTATCAAGATGGATGCAAAACAAGTGATATTTGACCGTTTTAGACAGATTTAGCACAAAAAACCTCTTCTGGGGCCATTTGGGTGGATTTTCCATATCTCTGGCCCCCCTTGCTGGACTTTGACATGTGACATCTCTTCCTGACCGTCAGAGCCAATGGAATCGAGGGGAACCCCCACATAGTCCTTATTTGGTAATGTGTGTGTGTGAGACTGCCGCATAGCTAAAACCGGAAGCTGTGATAACTCTGGTGGCTACCATTAGCAGCTAACTTTTACTCTCCGATTTTTACATAAAAATGGAATTATGGATTATAAATGAAATATTTTTTTTATACAGAGACGATACAAACCTATGGATTAACCGATTCAGCCGCGTTTTTTGTCGTTTTAATGCCATTGAACTCGTCTTTTGATCAGATTGACAGCTACGGTGAGACGAGCTCCGTAAAGGTATGTGTTGTGATGTCTGTGTTTGCGTCCCCTGTCGCGAGTCCGGATCGCTCAGTGGTGATACTATATACCTAAATAATCTGTGGAACCTCAGCTTTAATCGGATATCTTGTATGTGCAGCTACGATGAGTAATAAGGGTACTTTTATCTTGAGTTCTGTGCCAATGTCCGTTAGCATTTTTCGCTCATGGGTCATTTAGATGCTTCTTATGAGACTTGTGTTTTTGTTTTGGTAAACATGGTTTGTATCGTCAGTTAGCTGAGATTATTCCCGTTACTCTGGCATAACACATTAATAGGTTCTTAAATATTAAGATCTCCTGAGACACAGTGTCGTGAAAAAAACAACCAGGGGTTTAACAGGTTTTAGTGGTTTTAGACGAATAACTATTATTACCATTAGGGTTAAAGCTTCATTTTATACCGTTGAAAATCAAACTTTAATGTAAAATTCCATGTTGTACATATTTTTCTTGCATTTATGTTCATTGTGTTAGGTCTGTATTTACAATTTTTTTTGTCATATACACAATGTCCCATTCAACAGCGCAACATACTTAAGACATACAAATACATAAAATAGTGCAAGTGACACAATGGTACGAGTGAAAATGCAGGTAAACGATGTTAATATACGAAAAGGACACGATGTACACACAATGTAAAGTGGAACCGATATCATTGAATTGGGGAAGAAATAAGTCATTTTCTATTTCCCATTAAGTCCCCTATGGAGGCTGGAGAGTTTCAGATCATCTTATGTGTGTGTGTGTGTGTGTGTGTGTGGTTTGTACATTTCCATTTGAAACGGATCATGTGTGTGTTTGTCAGCGTCCGAAGGTTGTGTTTGCAGTAGAAACAGTAGCGTGTGTGTGTGTGTGTGTGTGTGTGTGTGTGTCAGTGTTTGTTCAGATAGGTGAAGCGGATACCTGACATCTGCTCTTTACTTTCTACTTGAACCCAGGCGTGTTTTTGCTCACATTTCAATATCTCTCTCGTCTTAACTTCAACTTTCTCTTTAAATCCCGCTTGAATCCGGTTTCTATCTGGAAGAAACCTCCTTCCTTCTTTTTGCTGTTCATGTTTTCACACTTCCTCCTCGGCTCCTTCTCTCTCCTCCTCTTGTTGGTGAGTCACGTTGCGTCTCCGTCACTTCTCCAGCCCTTCATCACACACATTTAGCCGTCTGTCACGTTGTTCCATATCAGCGTTAGCTATTCCTGTCGCTCTGACTCAGTCAGTTTCTCCCTCTTCACAGTTACACGACCTTTCAAGTAAATTCTGCTCAAAGTGGATTTCAACATGTTTTGGCCGCAAGAAGAGCGTTCAAGACTTTTTAAAGCTTATGTGTGTTTTCTGCCTCTACTGTGACATGCTTACATGTTCAAAAAGCTCTTTATTTATCTCGCCCTCTGTCTGAAACCAGAGCCCAGTCTGCTCTGATTGGTCAGCTGGCCGGCTCTGTTGTGATTGGTCCACCAGCTTAGAGATGTCCCGCCCCTTAGCCGATCACGCACAATGTGTTGGAGCGCTAGCCAATAGAGGCAATAGTGTTACAAAGTGATTGGGAACTAGGCTGAAGAGTTGCATTATGGGAAATGTAGGCAATCGAGTGCTTTCAGATTTATTTCCAAATATGAATCCCACTGCTTCATTACAACCACATCACGTGATGCCTTTAAATGATGTATGTATAATAGGTTTAATCAAACGTGAAAACAGGTTTTACATTCAAGCGGTTTGAATTGTAGTGCGTACACTTTAAATATCTGTCTTTTCCAAACGTTACGCTGCTAAATATGATATATTTAAGATTTGATTTGTGAGTGAGAACACAGAACCCTGATTTACTTGTTGACGGTAATTCTCATAGCAAATATCCTTAAAAGTGAATATTCTCTTGGCGTTTGGTGAAACAACGACTCGACTAATCCAAAACAGTCTTCCTCTCGGTATGCGGACTGCTTTCAGGTTGGATTCAGGGAACATGGAAGACGGGGGGAGTTTCCAGAGTTTTATTTTAGTCTGCGATAGTCATGTGCGGCTTTAGAAACGGAAACTGTTGCTAAATATTTATATTATGCTGCACACGGGAAGTGTGTGTGTGTGTGTGTGTGTGTGTGTGTGTGTGTGTGTGTGTGTGTGTGTGTGTGTGTGTGTGTGTGTGTGTGTGTGTGTGTGTGTGTGTGTGTGTGTGTGTGTGTGTGTGTGTGTGTGTGTGTGTGTGTGTGTGTGTGTGTGTGTGTGTGTGTGTGTGTGTGTGTGTGTGTGTGTGTGTGTGTGTGTGTGTGTGTGTGTGTGTGTGTGTGTGTGTGTGTGGTGTGTGTGTGTGTGTGTGTGTGTGTGTGTGTGTGTGTGTGTGTGTGTGTGTGTGTGTGTGTGTGTGTGTGTGTGTGTGTGTGTGTGTGTGTGTGTGGTGTGTGTGTGTGTGTGTGTGTGTGTGTGTGTGTGTGTGTGTGTGTGTGTGTGTGTGTGTGTGTGTGTGTGTGTGTGTGTGTGTGTGTGTGTGTGTGTGTGTGTGTGTGTGTGTGTGTGTGTGTGTGTGTGTGTGTGTGTGTGTGGTCACATGTAGTTTGAAGTGAGATGTCTTTTCTTTTTCTAGCACTTGGTGAAAGACAGGTGGTAGATGTTGACACACACACACACACACAGTGATGAGTGTCTGTCATTTAAATCTATCTGCAGTGGTGCGGAGTATTCAGTAATACATATATATTTTAAACCTAAAAAAAAAGTAGGTTGAGGATTGAGAGGATTACAAATATAAGAAGCAGCAAAACGAGGTTAAGCCGTGCGACTGGTCTGCACTTTCCTCCGTCACCTCATTCCAACCGTGTGGTCAGTGTGGATAGTCTATTCTGTTAAATAGATTCATTTTTAATATATTTTGGTTTGGCAACTTTGTGTGTGTGTGTGTGTGTGTGTGTGTGTTCATGGCTGCAGTTTGACCTCAACCACAGGAAACCCCAAAAAGCCACAACCCCCCCTTCTCCATTCGTCTATCTCCCCCTCTCGTCTCTCCCCCTCTCGTCTCTCTGAACTATCTCCCCCTCTCGTCTCTCGGAACTATCTCCCCCTCTCGTCTCTCGGAACTATCTCCCCTTCTCGTCTCTCTGAACTATCTCCGTCTCTCGGAACTATCTCCCCCTCTCGTCTCTCTGAACTATCTCCGTCTCTCTGAACTATCTCCCCCTCTCGTCTCTCTGAACTATCTCCCCCTCTCGTCTCTCTTAACTATCTCCCCCTCTCGTCTCTCTTAACTATCTCCCCCTCTCGTCTCTCTGAACTATCTCCCCCTCTCGTCTCTCTGAACTATCTCCCCCTCTCGTCTCTCTGAACTATCTCCCCCTCTCGTCTCTCTGAACTATCTCCCCCTCTCGTCTCTCTGAACTATCTCCGTCCTCTGAACTATCTCCCCCTCTCGTCTCTCGGAACTATCTCCCCCTCTCGTCTCTCTGAACTATCTCCGTCTCTCTGAACTATCTCCCCCTCTCGTCTCTCTGAACTATCTCCCCCTCTCGTCTCTCTGAACTATCTCCCCCTCTCGTCTCTCTGAACTATCTCCCCCCTCTCGTCTCTCGGAACTATCTCCGTCTCTCTGAACTATCTCAGTCTCTCTGAACTATCTCCCCCTCTCGTCTCTCTGAACTATCTCCCCCTCTCGTCTCTCGGAACTATCTCCCCCTCTCGTCTCTCGGAACTATCTCCCCCTCTCGTCTCTCGGAACTATCTCCCCCTCTCGTCTCTCGGAACTATCTCCCCCTCTCGTCTCTCGGAACTATCTCCCCCTCTCGTCTCTCTGAACTATCTCCCCCTCTCGTCTCTCTGAACTATCTTGTCTCTCTGAACTACTACTACTACTACTACAGAGAGACGAGAGGGGGAGATAGTTCAGAGAGACGAGAGGGGGAGATAGTTCAGAGAGCTCGTCCTCTGAACTATCTCCCCCTCTCGTCTCTGAACTATCTCCCCCTCTCGTCTCTCTGAACTATCTCCCCCTCTCGTCTCTCTGAACTATCTCCCCCTCTCGTCTCTCTGAACTATCTCCCCCTCTCGTCTCTCTGAACTATCTCCCCCTCTCGTCTCTCTGAACTATCTCCCCCTCTCGTCTCTCGGAACTATCTCCCCCTCTCGTCTCTCTGAACTATCTCCCCCTCTCGTCTCTCTGAACTATCTCCCCCTCTCGTCTCTCTGAACTATCTCCCCCTCTCGTCTCTCTGAACTATCTCCCCCTCTCGTCTCTCGGAACTATCTCCCCCTCTCGTCTCTCTGAACTATCTCCCCCTCTCGTCTCTCTGAACTATCTCCCCCTCTCGTCTCTCTGAACTATCTCCCCCTTTCGTCTCTCTGAACTATCTCCCCCTCTCGTCTCTCTGAACTATCTCCGTCTCTCTGAACTATCTCCGTCTCTCGGAACTATCTCCCCCTCTCGTCTCTCTGAATATAATATAAAAATAAGACGTTAAAGTCGATCGTCCAAAGAAACATAAAATACAATTAGAAATATATTTTTATACAAACATGAGAAAATAGAGTAAAATATCCAAAAAAGATACAATAAAATAAAAAGGAATAAAAGATATAATAATAAGTTGAGGTCAGAATATGGTCTACTTATGTAAAATGCTTATCACAATATCTACAGTGGAGAATTATTATTATAAGATAGTAACACTGATTGGTTTTCCCCGAGCTGAATCTGCATTATTAATATATATATTATATTATATATTGATTTATATATCTTTTAATAGTCCGTCTCCCTCTGAATCTGTGTTGTCCCTTTGGAAGTAGTTACATACATGTTAACCGAGTTGGAGGACAGACGGAGAATGGCTGCTTCAAGGTCTCTGTAATGTTTGTCAAGTGCTTTGAATGTAGCTGCAGAACACGCACACGCACACGCACACACACACACACACGCACGCACGCACGCACGCACACACACACACACACACACACTGTAATCAGTACTTTCCACTGGATGTGACGAAGGGTTACTCATGAATAAACCAGTTTAACAGAGTCGCTGGAGCTTGTTGACACTCTGGTGTGTGTGTGTGTGTGTGTGTGTGTGTGTGTGTGTGTGTGTGTGTGTGTGTGTGTGTGTGTGTGTGTGTGTGTGTGTGTGTGTGTGTGTGTGTGTGTGTGTGTGTGTGTGTGTGTGTGTGTGTGTGTGTGTGTGTGTGTGTGTGTGTGTGTGTGTGTGTGTGTGTGTGTGTGTGTGTGTGTGTGTGTGTGTGTGTGTGTGTGTGTGTGTGTGTGTGTGTGTGTGTGTGTGTGTGTGTGTGTGTGTGTGTGTGTGTGTGTGGTGTGTGTGTGTGTGTGTGTGTGTGTGTGTGTGTGTGTGTGTGTGTGTGTGTGTGTGTGTGTGTGTGTGTGTGTGTGTGTGTGTGTGTGTGTGTGTGTGTGTGTGTGTGTGTGTGTGTGTGTGTGTGTGTGTGTGTGTGTGTGTGTGTGTGTGTGTGTGTGTGTGTGTGTGTGTGTGTGTGTGTGTGTGTGTGTGTGTGTGTGTGTGTGTGTGTGTGTGTGTGTGTGTGTGTGTGTGTGTGTGTGTGTGTGTGGGATACTGTGTGTGTGTGGGATACTGTGTGTGTGTGTGTGTGTGTGTGTGTTGGATACTGTGTGTGTGTGTGTTGGATACTGTGTGTGTGTGTGTTGGATACTGTGTGTGTGTGTGTTGGATACTGTGTGTGTGTGTGTGTGTGTGTGTCTCCAGGCCATTAACCTGCTGGGTGAGCATCTGTGCAACTTTTCCCCCGATGTCGAGTGCTTTCCGCTCGGTCCTGTCCCGACTACATTTCTGGTAAACAGGCACAGTATGAGACGCACTTTAAAGCGCCGCCATTGGACTCCTTGGTTTGCTTCTTGAACACAGTGACGTCACTACACCTGGGCTCCTATTGGCTCGCGCTCAAACACATGGTACAGGATAGTCAAAGGGGGCGGGACATCCCTAAGCAGTTGACCAATCACGGCAGAGCCTTACAGTTGAGAAAATCCTTCACAGAAGTATTTTACCGTTCGTCCCTCTTTAACTTTATTAGTACTTATCCAAACCAAGTGTTCAGGCCTTTTTCTCATCACCTTCTCTCTCTATATGCTCTTCATGAACTCTCGTCCTCTGATTGGCTCGGTCTCTGAGTCACACCGGATGCCTTAGTGTCCCAAACACACCCTCAAACTGAGTGTGTGTTCATGTGTGTGTGCAAATACGACAGTTGCTGGGGTTTGTGTACATATCTTTGTATTTAGTGTTGGATACTGTGTGTGTGGGATACTGTGTGTGTGTGTGGGGGATACTGTGTGTGTGTGTGTGTGTGTGTGTGTGTGTGTGTGTGTGTGTGTTGGATACTGTGTGTGTGCATGTGTGTTGGATACTGTGTGTGTGTGTGGGATACTGTGTGTGTGTGTGTGTGGGCTACTGTGTGTGTGTGTGTGTGTGTGTGGGATACTGTGTGTGTGTTGGATACTGTGTGTGTGTGTGTGTGTGCGTGTGTGTGTGTGTTGGATACTGTGTGTGTGTGTGTGGGATACTGTGTGTGTGTGTGTGTGTGTGGGATACTGTGTGTGTGTGTTGGATACTGTGTGTGTGTGCGTGTGTGTTGGATACTGTGTGTGTGCGTGTGTGTTGGATACTGTGTGTGTGTGGGATACTGTGTGTGTGTGTGTGTGGGATACTGTGTGTGTGTGTGTGTGTGTGTGTTGGATACTGTGTGTGTGGGATACTGTGTGTGTGTGTGTGTGTGGGATACTGTGTGTGTGTGTGTTGGATACTGTGTGTGTGTGTGTGTTGGATACTGTGTGTGTGTGTGTGTGTGTGTGTGTGTGTGTGTGTGTGTGTGTGTGTGTTGGATACAGTGTGTGTGTGTGTGTTGGATACAGTGTGTGTGTGTGTGTGTGTGTGTGTGTGTGTGTTGGATACAGTGTGTGTGTTCATTTCCTGTGTGTTGGCCTGTTTGACCTCACACGATTTGCCTCCCTCCCTCTTGTATTCCCTCCTCCTCCTTGGCATGTTCTCCCCTCCCTCTTGTTGCTTCTTCTCAAAACATCCGCTCAGCAGGACACAACGTTTCTTTTTCAAACACGGAGCAAACACAGTTCAAATATCTCTGAACTGAAGACGGGAACATGTCCTTTATTTCCTGTTTTGATACCGCGTCATACCCGTGATGATGATGATGATGATGATGATGATGATGAGTATTTCATGCTTTACTGTGTTAAAGTGCAGTTTGCTTTTAACGCACACTTACGGCCCGTCCACACTACAGCGTCGACAGCTCCAATCTGCCCATTCACTTTCAACGGGGTGACGTCACGTAGCCGCGCTTTTTCGCCGAACTGAATTGTGGGTAGCCGAGCGGTCCGTCTCCGGCGTCAGAAGTTGAACAATGTTCAACTTCTGACGCCGGAGTAGCCAGCGCCAGCCAATCAAATCCCGTTTCCCAAAATCTGACAGCTGAAGCCGTAGCCAATCAAACCGCGTCTAAGCTGGGAGAGATATCCCGCCGTTCATTTCTATATTTCAAAAAAAGTCGGAGGAGAAACTAACTATCGCCGTAGCAAATCACCCGGTTTTGTATGACCAGCCCCTCTTCACCTACCGGGACACAAACCGGAGGAACCAGCATGGAGGGAGGCGGCAGAGACAGTGGGGGAAACTGGTAGGTTTCCTGTTTGGGGAGTTTATATATATATTTATATTGCTCCCATAAAATCCCCGGGGGTTTTTGCTTTGTATGTCGGGGGCGGGACATTCATGTGATTGGTTGTTGGTCGCGTTGCTCGAATACAATCCCCAAGCTCCAGACACGCCCAGCTCCCAGCTCTGTTTGGAGCTGTAGTGTGGACGCTCGGTCAGCGTTTCCTGCAGATGTTTCACATTAAAAGCCTCCAGCGGTTTAGGAGGAACGACTCGAAGGCTTTTATTGTGAAAGGATCGTAGGAAGTGGAGGTGAGCCCACGAGCAATACAAGTGGAACATTGAGTTCCCCTTGTTGTCCGTTGCACTGTCGGTCATCAGTAAAGTCTTTTTTTAATTGTAGAACGGTATTTTAGCACGAGCTCATTAAGACACGTCACTTGTAAGGCGCTTTTATCCAAACACAACGACATGCTGACCGCAGCGGGGTTTGAACCAACACCAGCGCACAACCCACTGCGCCACACGCCCCCTTATCTTCGAGAATCATCAGGTAACGTTTAAAACATTCTGGCGTTCTATATTATTAGTTTCCTTTCACAGATTCCTGCAGCTGAAGAAGTCGTTCTGTTCTCTGGCGGAGGAGCGCTCTGTTCAGAACACTCGATACTGATTAATCGAGACGAGAGATCTCTCCCCGTCTGTGTGCGAGGGGGCGCGGCAGTTACACACACACACACACACACACACACACACACAGTCACACAATGCAGTGGAATAAAAGCTTCTGTGCCCATTTACAGTCACACTGTTACCTCTAAATGAATCCAAATGTTCGGAGTTCCCCCCACACACACACACACACACACACACCCTTCACCACACTGCTGGCTCGGCCTCCTTGTGAACGTGCAGCTTTCCAACCAAAACACTTTGATCTAGTGAGGTCTCTTCATCAGTTTAGATTCTGTATTTCTGATCGTGTGTGTGTGTGTGTGTGTGTGTGTGTGTGTGTGTGTGTGTGTGTGTGTGTGTGTGTGTGTGTGTGTGTGTGTGTGTGTGTGTGTGTGTGTGTGTGTGTGTGTGTGTGTGTGTGTGTGTGTGTGTGTGTGTGTGTGGTGTGTGTGTGTGTGTGTGTGTGTGTGTGTGTGTGTGTGTGTGTGTGTGTGTGTGTGTGTGTGTGTGTGTGTGTGTGTGTGTGTGTGTGTGTGTGTGTGTGTGTGTGTGTGTGTGTGTGTGTGTGTGTGTGTGTGTGTGGTGTGTGTGTGTGTGTGTGTGTGTGTGTGTGTGTGGTGTGTGTGTGTGTGTGTGTGTGTGTGTGTGTGTGTGTGTGTGTGTGTGTGTGTGTGTGTGTGTGTGTGTGTGTGTGTGTGTGTGTGTGTGTGTGTGTGTGGTGTGTGTGTGTGTGTGTGTGTGTGTGTGTGTGTGTGTGTGTGTGTGTGTGTGTGTGTGTGTGTGTGTGTGTGTGTGTGTGTGTGTGTGTGTGTGTGTGTGTGTGTGTGTGTGTGTGTGTGTGTGTGTGGTAATTTCAGCATCTCGGCTGTAATTACCGGCGTTATGGAAACAGACGGGGAGACTGTGGGAAGGTCACGACTTTCATATCTGATCCAGCCGCGTCTCCCTTCTCGTTTTCCACACATCGTTCGTGTTGTCGCCGAGCGGCTTGATCGGCGCTGATAGTCGGGTATAATAACGGCGGTGTGTTCGTGGATTATGCAACACGTCAGTGGACCTTAAGTATTTCTGAGCGGACAAAACGTCTGTATCTGGATTCCTAGAAACACGGGAGGATTTGGGGAATTGCAGCAAACCAGGAGACGGAGTTTTTGTCCAGTGTCTAAATATTTAGACAAATTGTTTTTGTAACGCTTTAGTGCAGGGGTTCTCAAAGTGCGGCCCGCGGGCCAATGGCGGCCCTCGGAAATGTTTCTGGACAGTTAATGCGACACGCTGAAATGCACGCGTTATACTTTAATCCTCCGTGGTTCGTGTCTAATAAGAATTAGAATGGAATTTAAGAATGGTGAAACTGCGCCCCCTGGGCTGTCATTCCTAAATTATGAATGACAGCTTGTGGAAAGTTTGCGAGACTACTGGTTGCAGTGTGCGAAAAAGTGCACGTCTCACCGTCCGGGACGTGTTATTTACAATATCGGACAAGTAGATCTTTCAATTGACTTGTCCGGTGTCCACCATTGTTCGTTTAGAAATGTTAGTTTCGGTTCTGCTTGTCGATTCCTAAGGAAATGCATCTCGCTGCTTTCTGTACAGTTAGACGGGGGCGGGGCGGAGCGGGAAGTGTAGCACAGTGCAAGCGTCTTTGAGTTGTAGAAAAGCGCTAGGCCGATAGGTTATACATATAATGTATTATTATTAGGTTATGTCCTATGTGTTGGACATGTGTGGTTGGACTCTGTCTCACAGGCAGGCTGCAGTGTAACGTCAGAGGACACTGGGCCAACTGTACATTCTCAAACTGCTCCACTTAGAACTAACTAAACAATGCAGAGATTATTTTTATATAATTGTATTCAATAACCGTAAGAAATTCAACAGTATGAAGTGATTTGTAAATAGGAATATAGATTTGAGTTAATGTTTTCATAAATATATGTTTCTCCCAGTTTGTCACGGGACTTATTTTTACCCTCTCAAAGAACCGGAACAGAAAATAACCGGAATCGAAAAGCAGAACCGGAATCGTTAAACTCCAAACGATACCCAACCCTTTGTGTGATGCAGTAAAATCTTACCATAAAAACCGTGGGAAAATGTAAAATACGATGGCGAAGAAGAACATTCCAGTGGCCCAGATTTTTGTCCATTCTGGACAAGTGAAAGATGGATTCGGACAAGTAAATTGCCAAACTCACTTGTCCATGGACAAGTACTCTCTAAAAACTTTTTCTCATACTGGGTTGCATGACAACTAGGCATCTCGCGAGTTGCGGAAAATCTGTTGTAAGTTATCAGAATCAGAAACGTGAGTTAGCTAGCGATTCTAGCTAGTCACGGTCTGTAGATAACCCGACCGTGTGTCCTCTGCACGTTCTTAATGTATACCGTATGTATAATTGGTTAGTCCAATAAAGATTTGTTTTGGAATTATTTTGCGTTCCGTTTTTTCTTGGGCGGCCCTCAATCCAATATTGGGTACCTCCATTGGCCTACATTGGAGAACCTGCTTTAGTGAACGCTAATACACTGAATTAAATACACTGCAGGGTTGTCACGGGTACGTTTAACCGGTTTAACTTAAACATGACAAGTAGCCCCTGGAGTTGCCTGAGAAGACGAGGTCAGGGGAATACAGCTCCATTGTTTCACCAGGACGTTTGTTGATAAGATTTTACATTTTAATATATCTGGCTCAATAGATAATAATAATAATAATATAAATAATAACTTTTTTTACGTCGTTGAGTCTCCCTTTTAAAATGTGCTTTAACATTTGCTTCCATTAAAAGCGAGCCTTAAATCAGAAGTAAAGAGTCCTCCAAAGGCTCATCAACTAGTTTGATCAACGATACAGACGAGCACCAAAGCACTACAATGTTTACTCCAGAGGAAGTTAGGGATAGTGCTCCGATACGGAGTGAAATAAATAAATAAATAACAAATGTATAAACAGTTATTTGAGTCAATACTGTAGAAATGCTGAACCTCAGGGTCATGACGACGCAGAAGATAAAGCGTGTTATCGCTAAAGGTCTTCTGCAGAAACGTATTCCTGTCGCTTTGTTTGGATCTGATCTGAGGCCAGCTGGTATTTCCTGCGGTGGTTTGTTGTGATTCCTGACTGGAATGAAACTGCTCCACCCTTTCCTCTGTGTGTGTGTGTGTGTGTGTGTGTGTGTGTGTGTGTGTGTGTGTGTGTGTGTGTGTGTGTGTGTGTGTGTGTGTGTGTGTGTGTGTGTGTGTGTGTGTGGTGTGTGTGTGTGTGTGTGTGTGTGTGTGTGTGTGTGTGTGTGTGTGTGTGTGTGTGTGTGTGTGTGTGGTGTGTGTGTGTGTGTGTGTGTGTGTGTGTGTGTGTGTGTGTGTGTGTGTGTGTGTGTGTGTGTGTGTGTGTGTGTGTGTGTGTGTGTGTGTGTGTGTGTGTGTGTGTGTGTGTGTGTGTGTGTGTGTGTGTGTGTGTGTGTGTGTGTGTGTGTGTGTGTGTGTGTGTGTGTGTGTGTGTGTGTGTGTGTGTGTGTGTGTGTGTGTGTGTGTGTGTGTGTGTGTGTGTGTGTGTGTGTGTGTGTGTGTGTGTGTGTGTGTGTGTGTGTGTGTGTGTGTGTGTGTGTGTGTGTGTGTGTGTGTGTGTGTGTGTGTGTTGCAGTTATGAGGTGATTATTCATATGGTATCAGTTTATTTTGCCAGTAATGGAAACTGCTCTCCGCCAAAAGACAAAATAAAACTCTCTCTCTCTCGTTATATTGCCTTTCTTTGCCCTTCACCCCTCTTCTGTTTACTCCTCCTTTAACCTTCACTTTTCCCTTTCTTTACACAACTTTTTTTCAACATTACTCCTCCCTCTTTCATAATCTTCTCCTCCCGTCGCCTCCTCCCTCTTTCACACGACTTTTGCTTTTACAAAATGGCTCTACCCCTCCATGCTACTAAAGAAAACATGCTCCAGAATCACAGGAGCATTTAAAGAGTCCTCTCCTGCTGAGGTTCAGGTGTATATCAGTATGTAGTGTCTCTACTTTAAAGAGTCCTCTCCTGCTGAGGTTCAGGTGTATATCAGTATTTAGTGTCTCTACTTTAAAGAGTCCTCTCCTGCTGATGTCCAGGTGTATATCAGTATGTAGTGTCTCTACTTTAAAGAGTCCTCTCCTGCTGATGTTCAGGTGTATATCAGTATTTAGTGTCTCTACTTTAAAGAGTCCTCTCCTGCTGATGTTCAGGTGTATATCAGTATTTAGTGTCTCTACTTTAAAGAGTCCTCTCCTGCTGATGTTCAGGTGTATATCAGTATTTAGTGTCTCTACTTTAAAGAGTCCTCTCCTGCTGATGTCCAGGTGTATATCAGTATGTAGTGTCTCTACTTTAAAGAGTCCTCTCCTGCTGATGTTCAGGTGTATATCAGTATTTAGTGTCTCTACTTTAAAGAGTCCTCTCCTGCTGAGGTTCAGGTGTATATCAGTATTTAGTGTCTCTACTTTAAAGAGTCCTCTCCTGCTGATGTTCAGGTGTATATCAGTATGTAGTGTCTCTACTTTAAAGAGTCCTCTCCTGCTGAGGTTCAGGTGTATATCAGTATGTAGTGTCTCTACTTTAAAGAGTCCTCTCCTGCTGATGTTCAGGTGTATATCAGTATGTGGTGTCTCTACTTTAAAGAGTCCTCTCCTGCTGATGTTCAGGTGTATATCAGTATGTAGTGTCTCTACTTTAAAGAGTCCTCTCCTGCTGATGTTCAGGTGTATATCAGTATGTGGTGTCTCTACTTTAAAGAGTCCTCTCCTGCTGATGTTCAGGTGTATATCAGTATGTAGTGTCTCTACTTTAAAGAGTCCTCTCCTGCTGATGTTCAGGTGTATATCAGTATGTAGTGTCTCTACTTTAAAGAGTCCTCTCCTGCTGATGTTCAGGTGTATATCAGTGTGTAGTGTCTCTACTTTAAAGAGTCCTCTCCAGCTGATGTTCAGGTGTATATCAGTATGTGGTGTCTCTACTTTAAAGAGTCCTCTCCTGCTGATGTTCAGGTGTATATCAGTATGTAGTGTCTCTACTTTAAAGAGTCCTCCATGTAGAACGTTGTGATGTTAGCCTTTTTTCACTAAAACCTATAGAACCCACTACAGTTAAATGGAAAACCACAAATAGCACAACAGGGCCTCTTTAACTTTTAACGGTGGACTTTTCGACGCCTCAAAACTAAACATTGTTGAATTAATTAAAACGTCCCTCGGAGCAGCCGGTTTTATTAATAGATGATCGTGGCGGTCGTTTTGTTCCAGGTGGACGCACTTTGAAGAATATTCTGCACGCAGTCCGCCCTTCAACGAGCCCTTTAATGTTGTGTCGATTAGAGCGGGGGATGGGGGGCCGATAAACACACAGAAGAGTGTTTACGTTCGCCGTCTGCAGGTCTGATTGTGGAGGAATGTCTCCGTCATGTCAGCGCGGGATGACGGGGATTATGGGATGTTCAGAGCGAGACAGCCGGACCTAATGAAACGCAGGCACACATCCTGTTTCTGTTAAATGGGTGTTTATTTGTTCTGCATTGGATTAGAGTCACAAGTTACTTTTCCTTCGAGCTGCGACGATTAATTGTTTAAGGACATTTACAAGCAGACATTTCCAATTCGATGGTTCCAGATTCTCCAATGTGAGAGCATTTGAAATCCTTGGAACTTGCCTGAGAAATGTCACAAAGGCCTGAACACTTGGTTTGGATAAATAGAGATAAAGTTAAAGAGGGCAGAAACGTCAAACTGTAAGGCTCTGCTGTGATTGGTCAACTGCTTAGGGATGTCCCGCCCCCCTTTGACTATCATGTACCATGTGTTTGAGCGCTAGCCAATCGGAGCCCAAGTGTAGTCACCGTGTTCAAGAAGTAAACCATTTTTACTTTCTTTAGTTACAAAGTAATCCAGTGTTAGTTTCCTGTGAATCCATGGGTCGACCGCAAAGAGGAGATCCCAATGGGTCATTTGGAATACTTCTTTCGACCAAATCTAGTCTCAAAACTGGGTGAAAAGACAACGCTGGTTGGATTAGCTTTTCGGGGACTTCCTCTTCTGATTGAACATATTTCTGTTGTCAGACACAAAAGTCAGATTTCACAGATTGAAAGAAAATACCAAATATAGAAGGACTTTCAAGAGGTTATACAGGAACGTGTGCAAAAGTGCATTTTATGTTAAGATAACTTTCCTGAAATGATGAATGAAATACATTTCAGGCTTAAGAAGTGTATTTTTTCCTCAAACCAAGCTATATAACGGCAATAATACGTTATCTCCTTCTTATTATCTAATACGTTACCTCCTCCTGTTACGATGTGTGTCTTTAAACACACCGGCTTTAAATGACCGTCTCTTTCGTTAACCAGCTCGAGAAAGCTATACATCCATAAAGAAATCCTCACCAAGGACGAACTATCTACTGTAAGAAAGTAGATTGAATCTTGTTGCTCGACAAGCATATTCATTAATAGCCCCCCCCCCTCTCTTGTTCCTGTTAATGGAGTGCAGCAGCTGGAATCCCTCATCACTCCAACATTTGGTGGAGTTTGAAAGATGATTGGCTTGAAGATAATCAGAAGAAGACTCTTTGAAAGCCCGTCGGGGAACCGAAGGGTCGCGGAGACGAGTTCAAGGTCCTGCGAATGTTACCGCTTTTGAAATGGAAATTCGATTGAGTGATCGACGCCTCGGCAGCGATGTACACGAGGAGAAATAACATGTGTGTGTCTCAACAGGAGGCATACTGAAGCTGCATCTCATTAACGTAGTGTGTGTGTGTGTGTGTGTGTGTGTTCTGCCAAACAGGAGGATGTCAATGCCAACAACAGACAAACACACGTGCTTCGGGGTTGTTTCTCAAGGACACACACACACACACACACACCACTGATTGCCTTATGCTAATGGGTGAATCCGTCTCATATCAGCATGACGTTGCACAGACCTCCAATATGTTACCAAATAACCTCCAACCTATTGGGACATGTTTGGAAAGTTGGGTTTTCAAGCCTTTCAAGCTGCTAGCATTTAGCTCAAGCTGCTAGCATTTAGCTCAAGCTGCTAGCATTTAGCTCAAGCTGCTAGCATTTAGCTCAAGCTGTTAGCATTTAGCTCAAGCTGCTAGCATTTAGCTCAAGCTGTTAGCATTTAGCTCAAGCTGCTAGCATTTAGCTCAAGCTGCTAGCATGGTGTTGAACTTTGAAACAGCAGATTGAATACTATAGGAAGTGTGTATAGACTCTTCAAGAAGCGTATGTACTGGAATTAATCATAGTTTTTTTTGGTCTTCAAAAGTCTTCAGTTTGGCTTTCAGCCGTCAACATCTTAGGTCGTTGACGTCTTGGTTTTTTGGTTGTTGATATCTCACTTTTTGTAGACTTAGTTTTCGTTTGGCAGAATCGTGGTATTTGGTCCATGACACCTCGGTTGTTGGTCGTTGACATCTTGGCTTTCAGCCGTCAACATCTTGGTTTTTGGTCGTTGACATCTTGGTTTGTTGGTTGTTGACCATTAAAATAAGGGCAAGTCTTGAGCAATACGGCATTGATTTCAGCTTTTCGATCTGGAGTTTGACACTTGGAAATATATTTAGATATGTAGTATTCGTTTGGACATGGCCGGGCCAAGCATGTGTTATTGCACTACAGCTTCTGTACAGATTAAATGAAGGAATATGAAGTGTTTGGTTCGAGTGGATTTTGTCCCCTTTTTAAAAAAGAGCCAAGCTAGCTTTCCCCCCCCTCTTACCAGTCTTAATGCTAAGCTAAGCTAACCGTCTGCTGACTCCATGTGTACCGTATAAAGATGAGAGCTTAACAATATTCATGAAAAACTCCTGGAAAGTAAGAGAATATGCATATTTCTCAAAATGTCAAACTATTCCGAGAAAATGTCACGTTCTAAATTCTGAAAACCTTTTGGAAAGTTCAAAATGTAATGGAGAAGAAGTACCATTAGAGGAAATACTTACTCTGACATTTGAATGATTTTTGAAGGGGATTACATTTCTCTATCTGCACACAATATTGACTATGGGCAGCTTCATTAGAAAAGAAATATAGGTATCCCATCTTCATATCCCCGTATCGTTCCAATCCTAGTTTGATTTATCGTTCCAGACACCGAGTCTGATAGATAATGCCTCGTGCATTTCCATCAAATATTTGAAGTGCACCCGGCTGCAGAATGCCGAAGCTTTGCAGCAGACGGATCAGAGCAGTCGGTCAGGGAGGGAAGTGCGGTGTCGAGAGAAAGGGATTTTCAGGACAAGGCATGACGAGCGTAAAACAGACGGATAAGAGGGGGTCGGAGAGAGGAGTTCATCGCAGTCCAAAAGGGGGATTTGTCAACGATGAGGAGCTTTCAAGGCTCCGAGTGACGCATTTTGGATTAAAACGGCTGCCTTTTTTCTGCTAAACATCTTGAAATAGTCATTTTCATTCCAAACGTGTGCAGGCATTCAGTTTCTTAGGTTTCTCTACTGCATATATCGATTTTTACCCACAAACCATCAGGTCGTTTTGGGTCCGAGTGGTCACCCCGACGTTGGAGTAGCTGCGAATGGTCGGTTTAAAATAACACTTTAGAAACGGGACTCTATTGGAAGCCAACAGCAGAAAAAAACAAAGTGGAAAAGTCGAGTTTGTCCAACTTTCTGGACATGAAATCTATAAGTTCTCTTGTGAATTGACTTCCTTTCTTCTTCTATCCAATTGCACTTGGTTGCATTTTTGCAGCTTGTGACTCAGAATGATGATAACTTTTGTTCAAACCAGAGCATATCCTCACAAATTGCTGAAAATCTAAGTTAGTCTAATTTATTTAAAACTGCGAGTGTGCAATTCCATCACTTGAACAAATAATAAATTATCTAATGTGTTGTATTGCCAATTCCAATTTTCCTTGTAATTATGATATATTATGCATAACAATCAAGTTAAGATAATATATGGATAAGTAGCAAGCTCTAACAAAAGTCAAGAGGCGCTTTCACACCAAGTACTTTGCCGCACTTAGTTCATCGTGCTGCTGAGAAAGATTTAAACAAACTACAAGTAGCACAAAATAAGGCCGCACGATGTGCACTCAGAGCTCCTGCAGAACCAGAGTCACTGAGATGGTTAACTGTCAGACAGAGGTCAACTTATATTTTATTGAATTTTGTCAGAAATATTACAGTGACTCACTCACCAGATATATTATCACAAAGACTTATAGCGCAATATGCTCAACATAACTATCAAACACGACATACAATAGAAGGAAGCTTTGTATTACCCCAAATCTAAATCAAATAAGGGACAGAGAACAGTCCAGAGCCGTGATCAGCTGGAACTCTGCACCGGTTCACATCACTCAGGAACATTCTCAAGTACATTTCAAATGTTCCCAAAATTATTTAAGTATTACAAAGTAAATTTGAACTGTGCCTGTGGCTATGTATGCATATATTATTATGTACACATATTTGTATTTACTTTTGTTTGGCCTTAGGATGGAGATAATTGAATGACCGTTTTAGTTTCACTTCATTTCACTGTAGATAGCATGAAATTACGAGTTGTTTTAATGTTGTTGTATGTTTATGTATGTTTCGAGTGTGTGAGGACACCAGGGAGAATAGCCAATGCTCATGCTAGTGCTAATGGGGATCCTAATAAAGACATAAAGTTTGACACCCCTGGTTAATTAGCTTAGCTATTAACAAGCTAGCTAGCGAAAGTTAGTTATCGAGCTAGCTATCGCCAAATGTGTGGCTCTCATAATTTAAATGTAAACCCCCTTTGGTGAGACCGAGTCATCATAAAAACATTGTTGATGTTTTTGTATTACGTACAGCCAGCAGCATTCCCTCACGGCTCCAAACGGCTCCAAACATCGCTGGACATCCACAAATATCCGTTTTTTTTTACAAGATAATCACATATTGGTTATCCAAATAGTTAGTAGGGATGCCAGCGATTATTCGATTTTTCTGGCTTAGTTTCAACCAAAATATATATAAACATATATATGCTAATAATAGTAATAGTATTAATAATTGTAAATGGTCATTGGTCACACCACCAGTTTGTTTTACTGTCAACTTGGAGGAAGCCTGCGTGCAGAGCAAGTCGGTCGAATAATCGATTATTATTCGCCTGGGCTGCCGAATAGTCGATTTTGATCATGGTCAGTTTCTGGCGACCCAAATAGTTAGTTCCTCTTCTGAAAAACAGGTGATTTGGCAAGTAAAGGTTGATAAAGCTGGTGATGCTATAAGAAATGGCAATGACGCTTTAACTGGAAGACATTATTGCCGTATGTACAGTAAGCAGTGGGTGAAGACGGTCCGTATCATTTCCAGTTGTAGTGGAAAAAGAAATGGAGAAAAGAGTTAGGATGCTTTAGAAGGAGAGGAGTTAGAGAAGTTGTTTTGTTCTTATTCAGCAGACTAGAACAAGAAGGTATGTGTGTGTGTGTGTGGTGTGTGTGTGTGTGTGTCCAGTGATTTGTAGGTGTAAAGGCTTCTCTCTGTCACTTCCATTAAACATGCTGTCCTCATTCTGGTTCTCTCACTCTGTTTTCTACTGTGCTGTGTCTGCTTCCCAGCGATGCTCATCTCGCGCTTCGTTGATGTTGCCGAGGTGTGGAGGACACACACACACACACACACACACACACACACACACCTCAGACAGAGCGCTCCGCCACACTGCTCAGGAAATTGGACCCTCAACAGTCTGTATATTGGAGATGAAATTCCTTTTGAAAAGCCTAGACCTTAACACACACACACACACACACACACACACACACACACACACACACACACACACACACACACACACACACACACACACACACACACACACACACCCACCCACCCAGAGAGTTTTGAAGACAGGAGTGTGTTGCCGCTATCTGCAGAAGCACTATCGGTAGTTTAAAGATGGAGCCGAGTCGCTGCTCTCCTTTGTCTCGCTGACAGGCAGTCCACGTGTGCCGCTCACAGATAAGGCATCGATGTTAATTACAATGCATGTCGCCAGTCAGACAGAAGCAATCGAGCTGAGGAAAAGTAGACGGCGTCCGACCGATGCAGGGTTTTTAAATATCGGCACTCGCATGGATTCTTGCAGACTTTTGTACTTAAGCTACAAAATAGGTTTGTTGGGAACTTTAATCACGGTCAGCTCCATACGAGAGTTTCGTGGCTCTTCCGCGGCGACGTGTCTCCATGCTTTAATGTTCATATCGCCTGTGTTGCAGCACTTACATACTTTGCAGGTGAACGAAAGGTGTCTAGACTTCCTAAATGTGGGCCGAACACACACACTGCTGTTGATAATGCCATGACGGGAAGCCCCAACATGTGACTAAGCCGCTGCCTGCTCGGTTGGTGGTGTTAAACGGCAGAAGGGACCGGAAGAAGCGGAACGATCTGGCGTTTATAGCAATCAAAATGTTATTCAGCGGAAACCAAAACCTGTGTGTGTGTGTGTGTGTGTGTGTGTGTGTGTGTGTGTGTGTGTGTGTGTGTGTGTGTGTGTGTGTGTGTGTGTGTGTGTGTGTGTGTGTGTGTGTGTGTGTGTGTGTGTGTGTGTGTGTGTGTGTGTGTGTGTGTGTGTGTGTGTGTGTGTGTGTGTGTGTGTGTGTGTGTGTGTGTGTGTGTGTGTGTGTGGTGTGTGTGTGTGTGTGTGTGTGTGTGTGTGTGTGTGTGTGTGTGTGTGTGTGTGTGTGTGTGTGTGTGTGTGTGTGTGTGTGTGTGTGTGTGTGTGGTGTGTGTGTGTGTGTGTGTGTGTGTGTGTGTGTGTGTGTGTGTGTGTGTGTGTGTGTGTGTGTGTGTGTGTGTGTGTGTGTGTGTGTGTGTGTGTGTGTGTGTGTGTGTGTGGTGTGTGTGTGTGTGTGTGTGTGTGTGTGTGTGTGTGTGTGTGTGTGTGTGTGTGTGTGTGTGTGTGTGTGTGTGTGTGTGTGTGTGTGTGTGTGTGTGGTAGTTCAAATTAACTTTAAAACGGCTTCCATTGGAACCCTTTGATGAACGTTGTAAATCCCGAACAGTTCAAAACGCATCGTTAGCAAAGTTCAATAAGGAACCGGCTAATGGAGCAGCTGTCTTTTCATTATTGCTGTTTTTCAAATTGCTTTACAAATTAATTGCCAGGTGATATTAAAGACGGCTTCGGTTCAGCTGCTTCAAAACTGTAATTTCCTCCGTAGAGAATTTCACAATTTATCCCGTCAGCTGTTTACGGGTTCCCCATTAACCTTGAGACTGGAGTCACTTCGGCAAAGTCCCCTTAACCCGCAGAGGGAGTTGTTTATCAGAAGGGACGGTTTATAACTTATCATGTGTTTCCATCTCCTGCTGAAATGAGCGAATTGGAGTCAACGGCGTCAAGAAGTGTGCTTTTAAGGCAGGGGTGTCAAACATAAGGCCCGGGGGCCACATTCGGGCCCGCGACTTCATTTTATGTGGCCCCACAAGAGCTTGCAAAGAATATAATATGTTTATTATACGGTTACATGCTACAGAAGCACGTCGCCCATAAACTACATGTCCCACAATGCATCTCAAATATGACTTTTTCTCAGAATTAGATTTTTATTTCAAAATGTCACTTCTATTTATTTTTTATTTTTAAATCATGTTGGGACATACGCACTGAAGAGACTTGCAATTATTTGCCCTAGACTTCTGCTTTCAGACGTAGTTAATCATGAAGTTATTACCCTATCCGATGATAATCCAATGCAGAGGCGATGATGTAATATAATACATTATTTTATATATATGATATATTTATATATGTATTTTTATATAGTCTTAAAGTTACAACCGGCCCTTTGAGTGCTGCTGATGTGGCCCGCGATGACATTGAGTTTGACACCCCCTAAAGACTCGAAAAGTAAAGCAGATCTTCAACACACAGTTTCTAAGAAGCTCTTGGGTTCAAATTGACTTTCTGGGTTTGCACACGTCACTGCATTGGTTTCATTACGGCGTTACATTTTCTTCCCACAGTCTTTACACGTGCACGTTAATTGAACAGACTGAATTGCCTTTAGGGGTGATTGTGTGTAATTGGCAGCTAGTGGAGGGAGGCACAATAAAGAGGGAAAAGTCAACTTTTCTCATTCGACTGCGTAATTAATTGCGTTCTTTTCCCCTCGGGAACCTTTCCCAGAAGCTCGAGATTTATATTCAAGGATCCGTCGGCTTTGTTTTGTATTGACGGAACAAGATGGCACAATATGAAACTTCAAATGGCGCCACATTTGGTGCAGTGTTATACTCCAAAATGCAAACATGTCAGGTTTGAAATGGGGACAACGCTATTTTAATCCGTACATATAAATCCTTTCTCCCCCGATTTGATGGACCAGAAACCATTTTGGTTGGTTCAGCCCGTTTAGAGCAGGGGGTGTCAAACTCAATGTCATCGCGGGCCACATCAGCAGCACTCAAAGGGCCGGTTGTAACTTTAAGACTATATAAAAATACATATATAAATATATCATATATATAAAATAATGTATTATATTACATCATCGCCTCTGCATTGGATTATCATCGGATAGGGTAAAAACTTCATGATTAACTACGTCTGAAAGCAGAAGTCGAGGGCAAATAATTGCAAGTCTCTTCAGTGAGAATGTCCCAAAAAGAAAAGCCAAATTCTGGAGAAAAAATAAATAGAAGTGACATTTTGAAATAAAAATCTAATTCTGAGAAATAAAAAAAGTCATATTTGAGATGCATTGTGGGACATGTAGTTTATGGGCAACGTGTTCTGTAGCATGTAACCGTATAATAAACATATTATATTCTTTGCAAGCGCTTGTGGGGCCACAGAAAATGAAGTCGCGGGCCGAATGTGGCCCCCGGGCCTTGAGTTTGACACCCCTGGTTTAGAGACTTCGAATGTGCTTCTGGTTTGCACAGAATATGCTTCAGTGGCTTTTTCAATATTGTTTTGGGAGAAGGCAGTAAGAAACAGAACAGGATTTTTGACCAATGAATTGGCCTAGAAACCCTTCTGGTTAGTTCAGTTCTCTTTAGCGGATCTAGCATCATCGAGGGCAGGGCTTCTCAAACGTTTTGTTTATACGGACTACTATTTATTATCAAGGATTTTGGCGGGCCACCTCTATGCAAACCGTAAAAATAAGTACATATATAAACTTAAAACTCAGATATTTGTTATTGTTAATTATGGACAACACTTAATTTCACCACTGGTTACCCATGGTTACGTGTGCACGTACAAAACCACAAACGTGGATCGGTGGCGAGCATCAGGTTCTCTGAAGAGAAAAGAGGTTATCGTTAATGTCTAGCCAGTTAGCCAGTGTCTCGTTATCCAGCGTCTCGTAGCCAGCGTCTCGTAGCCAGCGTCTCGTTAGCCGGCGTCTCGTTAGCCGGCGTCTCGTAGCCGGCGTCTCGTTAGCCGGCGTCTCGTTAGCCGGCGTCTCGTTAGCCGGCGTCTCGTTAGCCGGCGTCTCGTTAGCTGGTGTCTCGTTAGCCGGCGTCTCGTAGCCGGTGTCTCGTTAGCCAGTGTCTCGTAGCCAGCGTCTCGTAGCCAGTGTCTCCTAGCCAGCGTCTCGTAGCCAGCGTCTCGTAAGCCAGCGTCTCGTTAGCCAGCGTCTCGTAGCCAGCGTCTCGTTAGCCGGCGTCTCGTTAGCCGGCGTCTCGTTAGCCGGCGTCTCGTTAGCCTGCGTCTCGTAGCCAGCGTCTCGTTAGCCAGTGTCTCATAGCCAGCGCCAGCGTCTCGTAGCCAGCGTCTCGTTAGCCGGTGTCTCGTAGCCAGCGTCTCGTTAGCCAGTGTCTCGTTAGCCGGTGTCTCGTTAGCCGGTGTCTCGTAGCCGGTGTCTCGTTAGCCGGCGTCTCGTAGCCAGCGTCTCGTTAGCCAGTGTCTCATAGCCAGCGCCAGCGTCTCGTAGCCAGCGTCTCGTTAGCCGGTGTCTCGTAGCCAGCGTCTCGTTAGCCGGTGTCTCCTAGCCAGTGTCTCGTTAGCCAGTGTCTCGTTAGCCGGTGTCTCCTAGCCAGCGTCTCGTTAGCCGGCGTCTCGTAGCCAGCGTCTCGTTAGCCGGCGTCTCGTAGCCGGCGTCTCGCAGCCAGCGTCTCGTTAGCCAGCGTCTCGTTAGCCAGCGTCTCGTTAGCCGGCGTCTCGTTAGCCAGCGTCTCGTAGCCAGCGTCTCGTTAGCCAGCGTCTCGTTATCCAGCGTCTCGTAGCCAGCGTCTCGTTATCCAGCGTCTCGTTAGCCAGCGTCTCGTAGCCGGCGTCTCGTTAGCCGGCGTCTCGTTAGCCGGCGTCTCGTTAGCCGGCGTCTCGTTAGCCAGCGTCTCGTTAGCCAGCGTCTCGTAGCCAGCGTCTCGTTAGCCAGTGTCTCATAGCCAGCGCCAGCGTCTCGTAGCCAGCGTCTCGTTAGCCAGTGTCTCATAGCCAGCGCCAGCGTCTCGTAGCCAGCGTCTCGTTAGCCGGTGTCTCCTAGCCAGTGTCTCGTTAGCCAGTGTCTCGTTAGCCGGTGTCTCCTAGCCAGTGTCTCGTAGCCGGCGTCTCGTAGCCGGCGTCTCGTAGCCGGCGTCTCGTAGCCGGCGTCTCGTAGCCAGCGTCTCGTTAGCCAGCGTCTCGTTAGCCAGCGTCTCGTTAGCCAGCGTCTCGTTAGCCAGCGTCTCGTTAGCCAGCGTCTCGTTAGCCAGCGTCTCGTTAGCCAGCGTCTCCTAGCCAGCGTCTTATAGCCAGTGTCTCGTTAGCCAGCGTCTCGTTAGCCGGCGTCTCGTTAGCCAGTGTCTCGTAGCACAGAACGCATACTGGCAAAGGCTCATCTTCAGTGTCGTGTAGGTAAATCCCAGTTCCACGTAGTTCCCATTGTACTTTCTCTTAATCTTCCCTTTCTTTGTTTTTTTCTAAACAGGATTGTATTTCAACCTAGGTGCTATGTATTCATTGCGAGATCCAAAAGTTCATGATGACCGTGGGAAATGTAGTTTCCACGACAATCTCCTCTTCCTCGTTGGAGTTTATTCAGATGTCAGAAGGACCCAGTTCAGACGGCGAAATGTAAGACTTTCTTGCTCGAAAGCGTGTTGAATATCCTACCGTGTTGTCACATATCGGTTGCTTGTTGGAGTGTGTGCATGGGGGCTTAAATGGAGGTGTCCATCGCCAAGGGTTCGGCAGAAATGCATCTTAATTCTGCTATTTTTCGAAGTAGAAAAAAGGCAATGGGGATTGAGTACAGACGTTGAAAGGTGCAAAATGTCTTGCATTATCTGCACTGGGAAACCATTTCACTGTAGCTCACTACCCGTCATACTCTCTCTCCTTTTCTTAAGGCATGTATATATAGTTTCTTGTTCTTAGTCCAGTTGTGTGCCATCATACAGCCGCTCAAAGCTTACTGAATAAACCAGAAGCCTTTTGAGAGTCAGAGGAGATTATGCTGCACTCAGAGTGCGTTTACTCTTCTGTGTCTCAAGCTCAATGCTTTGTGTGTCCACCCTCTTGCTTTTGTTTTCATTGGACTACTTTAAGCATGTCCATATACCCACTCACACAAGCACAGCCATATGCACGAAGGAAAACACGCACATCTGGGGAAAAAAGGGGGTTTAAGTCGAGGGTCAGCGAGCATGTGAACGGAAACGCTTACGTACAGAAGGAGGAAAGACTGCTGATGTAAAGAGGACATTCAACAGATCAACAGATGACGCTGAGCTGGATTTTAAGGGACGGAGGAGGTTCATAAGAGATGGTGTTGGGAACATCCTGAACGTCCTCTTCCAACATGAGAGTAGCATGCTACAAAGGTATCAACTGTAGCTGTGAGCATGACAGGATGTGTGATGACCTGGAAGAGCATCAGGACTGCTTGAGGCAGATGATGGCTATGAGATTAACATGATGGTTCAGCCTCTATGGAGAGAGACATCAAGCATGCTCATTTCTGACGTGGAGAGAGACATCAAGCATGCTCATTTCTGACGTGGAGCTCATCTGAAGGAAACATTGAATACTGCTTTCTATTCCTCCATCTTGTGACTGTGTGACTCCCTCTCTTGATATCAGCATGTGAAGGACACTGCTCAGGAACTAGTCTCTGTATGTGATGACTGCTTCCCTTCAGAGAGGATCCCAGACACGTGGATCCTGAGGCTGAAGCTCAAGCCGGGGACCAGGGAGAGTGTGAGATTCTTCTAACAGATGGAAATATAAGAAATGATGGTAAACGTCACAGAAGTCTGATCTGAAACGCATGGCATCCCAAGCCTCAGGTTGTGAAACTGAGTAGATGTGAGTGAAAGAGGACAGCTTGGAAGTTTCCTCATGTTGTGTGACATCTGGGAGAGTGTGACTTCCACTTGCATCCATTCAGCAGTGGACACAGGAAAGATAAAGACCGCCAGAAGCGACACATCCTGTTTGATTAGATTAGATTTATTTAGAATGTCCCTCCCATCCATCTTCTCCCGCGTATCCGTGGTCGCGTCTCGGGGGTAGCAGTTCCAGCCCCAAACGTTCCTTCCCCCTCATCAACCAGCTCTGACTGGGGGGGTCCCAAGGCGCTCCCAGGCCAGCGTAGAGATATAATCCCTCCACCTGGTCCTAGGTCTACCCCTCGGTCTCCTCCCAGCTGGACGTGCCTGGAGCCGCCCAGGTGCCATCCTTGCTAGGTGCCCGAACCGCCTCAACTGGCTCCTTTGACGCGAAAGGATGATGTGTAAAACAATAATACTAAAATGTATCATGAGAATTATTATAGAATACAACATTCAGCAGTGTCAAATTTGATATACAAAAATATTACTGATTCTAAATGATGTATAAACAAATTAATTACACATCTGAAAGCGTCCGACGTATAGACTCAGACGAGCAGTTCACTTCCAGATCGATGTTTCAAATATTTGTACTTATTCAACTCCCCAGCAGCTTGGAAAAGTTATGTATATTCAGACGTGCCTTTCTTCAGCAATAATCTGCTTTTGGTCATTTGTTCGAGGTTGTATTAGCGCTGCTCGATTATGGCAAACATCATAATCTCGATTATTTGGGTCAATAATTGATATCACGATTATTAAAAACTATTATCCATTTACTTTGAGATTGGAGGGAAAAAACCCAGAACTTTAAGTATCAACTGAAAAACCAATAATAAATCATTAAAATAAAATAATCGTTTTACTTCGATTACGTTGTTTTCATAATCGTTGCAAGCCAAAATTGTAATTGCGATTAAAATACGATTAATTGAGCAGCCCTAGGTTGTATTGCGTTATAAGTAGGGATGCACGATATTGGTTTTTTGAAACCGATACCGATAACTTCCTGCTTCTCAAGACCGATAATAATATAATATATATATATATATGAAATGTACCTGTAGTTTTTGCACACCTGGTTAAATGACGAACTAGCCGACTGAATCCTTTATCTTCGACGAGGGAGAAGGGCTGGTCGTCAAGCGCCATCGTTTCTATGACGAAGTTAGAGATCGTTTTAGCCCCGGGGTCGTCTCTGGCAAACTTTTTCAAAAGCCTCGTGGATAGGTCAAAGCCCCGGTGCCTTTGCAGCCGGCCCTTTGCAGCGGCTTTGGATTCGCCGCTAGTTTAGCAGCGCGGGCGTCTTCGTACGCTTTTAACACACCGTCGTAGCCATGGCGATGTTTCAGGTGACTGATTCTTTTTAACCCAAAGAATATATTGTATATTATCGGGACGACGTCATAATTCCTAATATCGGGCCGATAATTATCGTGCACCACTATAAGGTAAAATTACTATTTGAAAAATGTAAAAACATAAGTAGAAGTCGTGCCTAAAGTGTCGAATACGCTGATATCCAATATGTTGGTCCAATCGCCCGACCCTCGTGTCAGGTGCTATCCGGTGTTGCCTTTAAACTATAATCGTCATGTTATTTTAAGGTGTGATAACCATTTATATCCCGAGGGGCCACGGTGTTAATATTTAAAAAGGTAAATATTTAAACCGGATCCTCCATTTACGGCCGATTACGATCTCCGTGTCCCGCCAAGAACGAAGGCCTGCAGGAAGCTGTGGGTGATAGCTCTTCGTGTGGAGCTTTCATAAGCCTCCTCATCTCGTATCACTAGTTCGGGGATGTGTTGGGAAATGAAGACGGGCAGGCGGTGGAGCTTTTTATCCGGCACATCCTGTTCTTAGACCTCTCGCAGCTTGTGATCTCTAGAACCCGTGAGAAGCGGCGCTTAAGTGGGTTTGAAGCGTCTTGACGTTGATTGATGCCAGCGGGGAGCTCCGTCTGCTCGTCACCCACGCGCCCGGATCCAAAACAAGATGTCAGCTGTTCGGAGAGGAGCTCAGGACGTGCCTCTTCTTCATCAACATGTGTCCCCTCTTCTTCATGTCTCTTCTACATCAACATGTGTCCCCTCTTCTTCATGTCTCTTCTACATCAACATGTGTCCCCTCTTCTTCATGTCTCTTCGACATCAACATGTGTCCCCTCTTCTTCATGTCTCTTCTACATCAACATGTGTCCCCTCTTCTTCATGTCTCTTCTACATCAACATGTGTCCCCTCTTCTTCATGTCTCTTCTACATCAACATGTGTCCCCTCTTCTCCATGTCTCTTCTACATCAACATGTGTCCCCTCTTCTTCATGTCTCTTCTACATCAACATGTGTCCCCTCTTCTCCATGTCTCTTCTACATCAACATGTGTCCCCTCTTCTTCATGTCTCTTCTACATCAACATGTGTCCCCTCTTCTTCATGTCTCTTCTACATCAACATGTGTCCCCTCTTCTTCATGTCTCTTCTACATCAACATGTGTCCCCTCTTCTCCATGTCTCTTCTCCATCAACATGTGTCCCCTCTTCTTCATGTCTCTTCGACATCAACATGTGTCCCCTCTTCTTCATGTCTCTTCTACATCAACATGTGTCCCCTCTTCTTCATGTCTCTTCTACATCAACATGTGTCCTCTCTCCTTCATGTCTCTTCTCCATCAACATGTGTCCCCTCTTCTTCATGTCTCTTCTTCATCAACATGTGTCCTCTCTCCTTCATGTCTCTTCTACATCAACATGTGTCCCCTCTTCTCCATGTCTCTTCTACATCAACATGTGTCCCCTCTTCTTCACGTCTCTTCTACATCAACAGGTGTCCCCTCTTCTTCATGTCTCTTCTACATCAACATGTGTCCCCTCTTCTTCACGTCTCTTCTACATCAACATGTGTAAAGACAGAGAATCAGCACTTTGGAAACAGGGCTGAAACAGAGGAGATTATGGGTAATGCTGCAATGATCTGTTTGGTGTTTCAGCCAATCAGAGACGGGCTCTGTATATCTCTGAGAGCTGTGATATACTGATGAAGAACAGTATGATAGGGGACCTTTAATAGTGACACCTCACATCAGACGGTGAATGTCCCACGTCTGGCTGCTATAAATGTCACGGAGGACCAATAACTAGAAGAAGACTTTTCCACAAAGCCCTGACGAGCTTCGGTGTTTCTGTTGAATCCAGAATTCCCTTTTGATGCTGAGAGTGCTGTGAGATTAAGGAGTGGACACCTCTGGTCGCAGATGATTCATTGAATTCGTCTCGCAAACCTCCAGCAGCATTCAGCGGTGGACCGCAGGGAGACGGATGAATAGTTAGCATAATTGTTATCGCAGCTCTTTTGCTCCGGTGCATCTGTCGCCGTGTGTACCGTCTCCGGCTCCGTTATGCTCGAATTGTTCTGAAACCGCCGAGTTAGGGAGTCTGGAAAGAGCATCGGTGTGATTTCAAAGAGACACCCGGCGAAGTAGATTACAGCAGTGGAGCTTGTACTCGTTTTCTCAGCGAAGTGTAAGACTTTGAAAACATGAAAAAGACATTCTGGACGGCATCGAATCTCGACATAAGATTTCTGGTTAATACACTTTTAATTCAAAGGACATTTAAGGACGCTGAGGTGAAGTTGTATCCATTGCAGCCTCAGGAAACTCAAACAAAGCACTGTTTCAATTAACGAAACCTTTATTAAAATGAAAGCACGATTAAATCAAGACGCAGAACCCTTCGAACGATAGACGTTGGATCGGAAAAATCCAATGTAACACGTTTAAGTTCAAATCCCAGTTTACATTAGATCTGCAGATACGTATTCTTAAAGGATAAATGATATTTCCTCATGTATACTATCCTTTTTCTCTCATTGTGTTCCTCCCGCTCCGGTCAGAAACCCGTTATGTATTTTTTTACTGTTTTTCAACCAAGATAACAAAATGACTTGGTCGCGACCAAAACAGGGGCGGAAATTGGACATGACTCTAAAGGCACGTCGGGCCAACGATGAGCGTCGACACGCCCTACTCAGATTGGTGTCCCCCGCACCGTCGTGTCTTTTCAGCCGGGCCGACGCCTTTTCGGCCGAAAGGCAGTCGGCTAAAGAAATCACTCTGATTGGCTGTTCAGCTGGCGAATCAGTGCATGAGAAGCGAAACGGAAGTGAAGGACGCAAACAAACGATTAAGAAGGCAAATGTGAGATTCCATTGAACTCCAGCTCTCGACTCAGGTTCGGGAAAGCCCCGTGACCTTCTCGCTGTAGAGTGAACATGGAACGCTATTCGTTGTTTGTTGATATCACGCAGTCTATCTTCCGGTCGTTGCCTCTTTTGAATGACGAATACACACTACCGCCGCCTGCTGGTCAGGAGAGGTATTGCCACTCACGCATGCGCAGTTCGTACGTGCTTCTTGGCCGTCGGCTGAAGTCTTTGCGGTGTGTTCCAGTGCGACACATGGCCGAGACGTAGAGGCGACGCAACAGTCGGGGTCCGTCTGCGTCGGTTCTTTGGTGTCCGCTTGGTGCGTCCGGGCCTTTAGCTGTTGCAACGTGAAGGACTGCAGCGAGAGATTATTTTCGTTATTGATCAACCAACCGCTTTACTGGCTGAATGAAACATCGGAAAGCACTGCATCATGTCCATCGGAGAATCCAATGAGAACTCTTCAAACGTCTCGTATTGTTGAACCGATCATTTTCAGTTTACTATGAATTCAATTGAAGAACGGCTGCAAAGTGTCTTATTCAAGAACCTTTAACCTTTGATTTTGGGGTATTTTCGGTAACACTAAATTTAGTAAATGCTGCTTTAATAGAATCTACAAATAAACGTATTTCTTCACGAGATAAGAAAGGCGTTTTTTATTAGAAAACCCAAAGAACCAGACTCTCGTGCAGAAATAACGTTTAAAGTTTCGATGACACTTGAACAGTACAATTTCATAAATGATTATTGCTGCGATCGGAAGAAGTCTTTTAGATTGTCTAGGACAGGGGTGTCAAACTCGAGGCCCGGGGGCCAAATCCGGCCCGCCACTTCATTTTATGTGGCCCTGCAAGAGCTTACAAAGAATATGAGTTTATTATAATGTTATGTGCCGCTTTACAGGAGAACGTTGCCCATAAACTACATGTCCCACAATGCATCTCATTTTGTGACATGCGCACTGAAGAGACTTGCAATTATTTCCCCTAGACTTCTGCTTTCAGACGTAGTTAATTATGAAGTTATAACCCTATCTGATAATAATCCAATGAAGAGGCGATAAGGTAAAATAATACATTATTGTATATTTATCTATGTATATTTATATAGTCTTAAAGTTACCACCGGCCCTTTTGAGTGCAACCATATTTCTAATATGGCCCGCGATGAAATTGAGTTTGACACCCCTGGTCTAGGAGTTAATAGATGCTCCACTAAAGTGCACGGCGTGATGAATACCAGCCGGTTGCTAAGGGTTTTGAGACGCAGGATTACAGACTTGTGCAGCGCTGCAATGTTCTCACCCTGGGTATTTCCGTCCTCTGTTCTCCTGCAGTGCTCTCTCCTCTCACCCCCAGCTCCACTGCCCTAAAACCAGGCTGGTTGTGCACAGTCCGGCTCCTCCACTAAATAATTTATGACTTCTGGGAGTTTCTGCAAAGTCCATTGGGGGTTTTTTGCTCAAAAACACAGAGCCTCTTGAAATGAGAGCCAACAAATCTTATCACAGAGGCCGAGCGATATCGATCAAGCACCCTATCAACCTCGGCAGATATATAGCGGCCATTTTTCCGCCATGTGGGCCAAATCTCTGTTATTGCCCGCTTATAATATAGTTGACAGGTATTAATGAAATATGTTGTCTCCCTGCCTGTAAACTGCTCAGTCGTAAAATTAACATTCTGTACAGAGACGTGACTCGGAGAATTTGAGCTGAATCCCTCGCCGCTTCTGACTCGGTAAGTAAAAGGGATCAAAGCTTCAATACTCCTCGTATCTTATTTGTCTTTTCTTTCAAAATATAAAAAGATCAAGGAGGAAAAAGGGATTTCGAAGAACTGTGCCCTTCAAGAAAAAGCTAATTCAGAAAAGATTTCATTCATTCGATATTATAGTGCAAACGGTCATGCAGGGAATATATAGAGATTATTCAGCAACTAAGCCTTGAGAGAAAGCCGAGAGAAAACCCAGGATACACCTGCGCCTCGGGCAAGGCTGAGATATTTCAAGTGTTTTATTCATTACATGGAGAAAATCGGAAAAACAAGATTCATATATACTGTATCTATACGAAGCACCCGGGCCACACACACGTCTTGCATTTAGAAACGGTTGCAGACAATCAGGAAGCCATTTTATTACCTTTTTTACTTGTGTTATATAAAGACATTTAAATCATGTTTCAGTGGCTATTAAAGTGCTTTAGTGTCCAGCCAATGATTCGTTAATTAATCGACATGTAGCGGTAACATAATGGTTTTAATTAGGGATGCTCCGATCGCCAATTTCGGGGGCCGATATCGATCGAGTGGGCATCACTTTAAATCTTTAAATCTCCATTTAAAGAGATGTTTAAACTCAGTTAATGCTCATTCACTGGAGCTTCCACAAACAACCATCAACTTAATTATTACATTCAAATGATGTACATTATTCAAGTTTAAATTCACTTTGGAGAATAGCACGGGAGAAATTAGCGGAAGCGCTCTCTCTCCCTCTCCCTCTCCTGACAGCCGGTCAGTATCTCATGCAGCTCACTGATCCAGTAATGAGTGAGAAAAGTGTCATGTATTTTACGTCTTGCGATCGGCTCTCGCGATCGGCATGTTTAGAGAGCACCGATCGATCGGTAGAGAGTGAGTATCGGCCCCGATCGATCGGAGCATCCCTAGTTTTAATCACTGTTTGATTTGGTGGTAGATGTGACCATTTGGTGATGTTTTCGATATGATGGTAAACTGAATATGCTCGGGTTTTGACAATCAGTCGTCCAGACACATTCGAAGACGCCATTTTGGGTCTTAAGGCCGGGACACACCAAGACGATTTTGGCCGTCGATGGGCGTCAGGCCGACGATGAGCGTCGACACGCCCTACTCAGATTTGTTTGATCCCGCACTGTCGTGTCTTTTCGGCCGTGCCTACGCCTTTTCGGCCGAAGGCAGTCGGCGAAAGAAATCCCTCTGATTGGCTGTTCAGCTAGCGAATCAGTGCATGAGAAGCGAAACGGAAGTGAGGGACGCAAAGAAACTATGAAGAAGGCAAATGTGAGATTCCATTGAACTCCAGCTCTCGACTCAGGTTCGGGAAAGCCCCGTGAGCTTCTCGCTGTACAGTGAACATGGAATGCTATTCGTTGTTTGTTTACATCGCGCAGTCTGTTCTTCTTCTCTCGGTTATCACGCAGTCTGTCTTCCGGTCGTTGCCTCTTTTGAATGGCGAATACACACTACCGCCGCCTGCTGGTAGGGAGAGGTATTGCCACTCACGCCTGCGCAGTTCGTACGTGCTTCTTGGCCGTCGGCTGAAGTCTTTGCGGTGTGTTCCAGTGCGACACCTGGCCGAGACGCGGAGGCGACGCAACAGTCGGGGTCCGTCTGTGTGAGTTCTTTGGTGTCCGCTTGGTGCGTCCGGGCCTTTTAGGGATCCTTTACATTATTAGAGTAGAGATGCAATTATAAGTTGACCGCGGGAAGCTCATGTGCGGACTATTTTGTTTATCTTTTGGACTATTGGTCACATTGTACGAAGCCATCTTGAGTTCTAGGAATGATTATGTTTCCATTGTTTATAAACAAAATGACTGGCACTAGTATACATAAGAGTCTTCTATCTCTTTATCAGATCTCCAATCGCATTAAAGACTCTATTTGCGGGAATCGTTGCTGGGTTCAATGTTCAGTTGGAGAATAGACAATCGGGAACACAGGAGAGATCTAAAATGTACTTTGTCAATGTCTAAACCAGTGCTTCTCAAAGTGTGGTCCGCGGACCACTCGTGAGCGCCCCCTAGTGGTCCGTGAGTATATTGGTAACATTTCACATTTTACATAAATTAATTAATTTGAGTTTTTCCGCACTCTCGCGGGAATATCTCCGCAATGGAGCGAGCTTAAGTTTCAAGTTGCATGATATAGCCCCGCGCAACACCTTCGTCACACATGTTGCCACTTGTTTGTCCCATCTTCAAGCGATTTGTAATCTGTTCTAGAAAAACTATGTGATTTTGGATATTTGTGGAGTTAGGTGGTCCTTGGTACGAAAAAGTTTGAGAAACACTGGTCTAAACAAACAGAAAAGTTCCTCTATCAAAGGCTGAAACTTTATCTAGAGTCAAAGTCAAGAGATTTACAGAGGAGGTATTGGAGTATTGATCTTTCCTGGTCCACTTCCCAAAGGTAACGTTTCATATTTAGTCCTCGTTTGTTATGAAGAACCTGCCCTGCTCACAAAGTGAAGTCCCAGTCTGTCAAACTGGGATTTAACAGACATGATGGCGAAAGAAATACCAAGATGGCAGTCGAGAAGATTGATTTAGAAACAAGTAGTGCTCAAAGCAGAGGTATTAATATTCATGCTCACCTCTCCAGTCCTGGTGTAATTAGCTCTACTCATAATAAGTCATTAACAACTCACCCAACACTCCTGATGGATCAAGATCTGATTATTAGATATTAAAAAAAGTGTTCGGCGCAGCATTGAGTTATGGATTTGAAAGTGAAGCTCGGGCGGCAGATGGAGAAACCCGAGAGATGGATTAAAGAAGCGAGATATTCTTCCAGCAGTTTAATGAGTTTCTGAACGGCCGGAGGGGAAGAAGAGGGAAGAGGAGGTCGCCGAGACGAAGAAGATTTAATAAGACCACCAACGGAGAAACGCTGAGATGAAGAGCAGACTGTGTGTGTGTGTGTGTGTGTGTGTGTGTGTGTGTGTGTGTGTGTGTGTGTGTGTGTGTGTGTGTGTGTGTGTGTGTGTGTGTGTGTGTGTGTGTGTGTGTGTGTGTGTGTGTGTGTGTGTGTGTGTGTGTGTGTGTGTGTGTGTGTGTGTGTGTGTGTGTGTGTGTGTGTGTGTGTGTGTGTGTGGTGTGTGTGTGTGTGTGTGTGTGTGTGTGTGTGTGTGTGTGTGTGTGTGTGTGTGTGTGTGTGTGTGTGTGTGTGTGTGTGTGTGTGTGTGTGTGTGTGTGTGTGTGTGTGTGTGTGTGTGTGTGTGTGTGTGTGTGTGTGTGTGTGTGTGTGTGTGTGTGTGTGTGTGTGTGTGTGTGTGTGTGTGTGTGTGTGTGTGTGTGTGTGTGTGTGTGTGTGTGAAATGTTCATGGAAATTCAAAATGCTAATTCAGGCCCTGGAAAAGTGACTAAAGTTGCATCAAATATATTATATTTTATCTATTTATTTAGATCGGCACAACATGTTTCATATGCAGACCTTATTTATCGTGTGTGTGTGTGACCGGAGCTGTAACTGGGGTTTTAGTTCTGCTTGGTGCTCTATAATGTTTAAGAAACCAAAGGCAACTTTTAATTGGATGTAATTAGTCTCTTTAGAATAGTTATACTCTACATTTAAACATAGTTCTGAATATAATGGGCAACCTTAAGGAACTGTGTAGCATGACTTTAATGGAAATGAATTGAAAGTATTATTGGGTTTTTTCTGCCTATGACTTAGGGATGGCATTATTGGTCAATTGGTTCCCAAGGATAGCATCGTTGGTTTGTTGGGTGACCATTTTGGCCTACATTGGAATATCCCAACAACTCTTTAATGGGTTGTTATGAAATTATGCACATATGTTCCTGGTCCCCAGAGGATGAATCCTACCAAATATGAGGATCCCTGGACTTTTTCCTCTCGCGCCACCCACAACTCTACTTCCTTGCGATGAGTCAAAATTAGGGTTAGGCAACGATATTACATTGGTATTGAGATGTGAGGCGAGATATTGTGTCAGATTTTGGATATTGTGCAATCGTAGAAGACTGTTCTACTTCCTTTTATCAAATGAAACATATAATGGGGAGCACTACAGTGAGTAAGCAGATTTGAACAGGTGGGTTTTTAAATATGGAACTATCTCATTGCATATACATTCAAAGGCTTTTTTTTTATATACAGCATAGTTTGTATTGTCCTCAAAACCTGTACAGTAGAATAAATACTGTAAATTGTAATAATACATCATCATGTGAGTGAATATGCACCAATAGTCAACCGAACAATATCACTGCAATGTTGATATTCATCTATATTGTTGCATCGACTCAGCTGTCTTGTGTCTTATCTGTCGGAGAGAAACCATTATTCATTTTGATTATCATACATGTTACTTCCTTGTGTCTATTAACCAGTCTTTAACCTTTAAAGTTCCTCACGAATAATCCGAGGGGAATTTCTTGTTGTGTATTTGTGATGTTGTAAAGTGCTACATAAATAAAGCTTTATTATTGAGATATTCTGTCGAAAACACGGAGATATTTGATCATCTCGTCTCGACAATAGCTGGATTTTTTTTTCGTTCACGCGTTGGTGCCCACTGAAGATTATTTTACTCCGCTGAGTGTGTGTTCAGCCTCCAGTTGTTTCAGAGAGGGAAATGTAGCGGTTTGATCACAGCGGTGGTGGGTTTGGAGCGATGGTCTCCTGCTGAGTTTCGCCTCACACAGCCTAACCCGCCTGGCTTGATTAAAGACTTTCAGGAAGTAAACAAGTCTTTCTATTTTCTTGGGTTGGAGAGAAAGCAGGTTTTGAGTCCAGACTGCGAATTTAGCACTTTGTATGCTGCTGCAACACAAACATTTCCCACATTTTGATCAATAAAGTACTTATCTTATCTTATTTCAATGGATCCAAATAAGCGTAATTATGGAATAAAAAGCTTTCCAGAAATAGTCTTTGAATGTCTGACAGTAATTCAATATCTACGTGTTTTATTTACATGGTTTAAAAGCAGCACATGATTACATCAGAGAAGCTGGAACCAGAACATATAAGGCATTTTTCCTTTAATTAAAATGAAGTATAATATTTAGAGTCATTTCTGAGTCAACTGCTTTTAACACGAATTCATTTCGGCTTTATTTCTGACTTGTTTATATACCACAATCCTGCTAATTACCCTTTGACCCGGACCTCAGTAGTGTGTCCGGTTCAATGTCAGGGTTAAAGGTCACGACCCTCAGTGATCCCTTTTCGTTTTCACTGTGGCAGCTTTGTCTCCCTGATAATGCTCGTACAAGAGTTTCCTTGTGAAACACGCAGCCTGTGTGGAGTCATAAAGCAGAGGTTACACGTGGTCATAGTTCTCGGAGCTATTCGGAGGAAGAAGACCATTAAAGGGGCCCTATCATGCTTATTCTCAGTATGTAGCGTCTCTACTTTAAAGAGTCCTCTCCTGCTGATGTTCAGGTGTATATCAGTACGTAGTGTCTCTACTTTAAAGAGTCCTCTCCTGCTGATGTTCAGGTGTATATCAGTATGTAGTGTCTCTACTTTAAAGAGTCCTCTCCTGATGATGTTCAGGTGTATATCAGTATGTAGTGTCTCTACTTTAAAGAGTCCTCTCCTGCTGATGTTCAGGTGTATATCAGTATGTAGTGTCTCTACTTTAAAGAGTCCTCTCCTGCTGATGTTCAGGTGTATATCAGTATGTAGTGTCTCTACTTTAAAGAGTCCTCTCCTGCTGATGTTCAGGTGTATATCAGTATGTAGTGTCTCTACTTTAAAGAGTCCTCTCCTGCTGATGTTCAGGTGTATATCAGTATGTAGTGTCTCTACTTTAAAGAGTCCTCTCCTGCTGATGTTCAGGTGTATATCAGTATGTAGTGTCTCTACTTTAAAGAGTCCTCTCCTGCTGATGTTCAGGTGTATATCAGTATGTAGTGTCTCTACTTTAAAGAGTCCTCTCCTGCTGATGTTCAGGTGTATATCAGTATGTAGTGTCTCTACTTTAAAGAGTCCTCTCCTGCTGATGTTCAGGTGTATATCAGCATGTAGTGTCTCTACTTTAAAGAGTCCTCTCCTGCTGATGTTCAGGTGTATATCAGTATGTAGTGTCTCTACTTTAAAGAGTCCTCTCCTGCTGATGTTCTTTGGGATTGTAGCCTTTTCAGACCATTTGCACTAAAACCTATAACACACTTCCAGAAAGGGAAAACATAATAGGGCCTCTTTAAGTATTCTCATTTATTCTGAGCCTTTGAAGTCAACATTCTTTGTTTGTTAAAAAACTATATCTGACTTGTTTTTTCCTTTTTTAAACACTAATCTTTTAATCTTCAATATGACCCAATGGGCGTTTCATTGGTCTGTTAGAAATAGAACTATGGAGACTTGTATTCATCGTATTGAACTTTAGAGTCACTTAAAACAACATAGTGTAATTATACTCCATAGCCACAACATGATTCTGCTGACAGATGCATCAGTTTGGTTTATAGTCTGTGTTGCGAGGTTAAGCCGTTGTATCAATGTTTAACATCCACGTGTTTACAGAGAATCTCATCCCTGTCAAGTTTATTTAGTTTTTCTTTAGGTTGTTGTTGTTGAGGCGTGAACCGCGTTTTTACTGCGAGTTTCCCAACCTCCTTTCCTCATCTTGGGTTTCCAGAGACCGGCCCCGTTCATGGGAAAAGGGAGAAGCCCTTTGGTCTCCGAGGAATACTGCGTGGCTCTGCTGTGACGTAGCAGTGGTTAATTAAGAACAGACGTACTTCTCTGTTCCAGAAAAAGACTGACGACATTTATAGGAAGCTTCAGAAGTGGGAAGTAGAGGAGTACAAATACTTTGTGACTATACTTAAGTACATTTTTCTGGCATCAGTACTTTACTCCACTACTTATTTTTCTGACGACCTTTTACTTTCTACTTCTTACATGTTGAACTCAAATACCTGTACTTTCTACTTCTTACATGTTGAACTCAAATACCTGTACTTTCTACTTCTTACATGTTGAACTCAAATACCTGTACTTTCTACTTCTTACATGTTGAACTCAAATACCTGTACTTTCTACTTCTCACATGTTGAACTCAAATACCTGTACTTTCTACTTCTTACATGTTGAACTCAAATACCTGTACTTTCTACTTCTCACATGTTGAACTCAAATACCTGTACTTTCTACTTCTTACATGTTGAACTCAAATACCTGTACTTTCTACTTCTCACATGTTGAACTCAAATACCTGTACTTTCTACTTCTTACATGTTGAACTCAAATACCTGTACTTTCTACTTCTCACATGTTGAACTCAAATACCTGTACTTTCTACTTCTTACATGTTGAACTCAAATACCTGTACTTTCTACTTCTTACATGTTGAACTCAAATACCTGTACTTTCTACTTCTTACATGTTGAACACAAATACCTGTACTTTCTACTTCTCACATGTTGAACTCAAATACCTGTACTTTCTACTTCTCTACATGTTGAACTCAAATACCTGTACTTTCTACTTCTTACATGTTGAACTCAAATACCTGTACTTTCTACTTCTTACATGTTGAACTCAAATACCTGTACTTTCTACTTCTTACATGTTGAACTCAAATACCTGTACTTTCTACTTCTTACATGTTGAACTCAAATACCTGTACTTTCTACTTCTTACATGTTGAACTCAAATACCTGTACTTTCTACTTCTTACATGTTGAACTCAAATACCTGTACTTTCTACTTCTCACATGTTGAACTCAAATACCTGTACTTTCTACTTCTCTACATGTTGAACTCAAATACCTGTACTTTCTACTTCTTACATGTTGAACTCAAATACCTGTACTTTCTACTTCTTACATGTTGAACTCAAATACCTGTACTTTCTACTTCTCACATGTTGAACTTTTGAAAATAGCATTACTTTAGTTTTATCAATATTTAAAAGTAGCTTAAGCTCAGAAAGCCGAGTCTGAATAATATTGCAAATATGTGACTCTACTGAACATTTCAAAGCGTCTTTACTTTTTTTGAAAAAAGTAGCGACTTCTACTTTCACCAGATTTTTAAACACAGTATGACTTCTACTTTCACCAGAGTATTTTTAAACACGAGTATCTGTACTTCTACTTTCACCAGAGTACTTTTAAACACGAGTATCTGTACTTCTACTTTCACCAGAGTATTTTTAAACACGAGTATCTGTACTTCTACTTTCACCAGAGTACTTTTAAACACGAGTATCTGTACTTCTACTTTCACCAGAGTATTTTTAAACACGAGTATCTGTACTTCTACTTTCACCAGAGTATTTTTAAACACGAGTATCTGTACTTCTACTTTCACCAGAGTACTTTTTAAACACGAGTATCTGTACTTCTACTTTCACCAGGGTATTTTTAAACACGAGTATCTGTACTTCTACTTTCACCAGAGTACTTTTAAACACGAGTATCTGTACTTCTACTTTCACCAGAGTACTTTTAAACACGAGTATCTGTACTCTACTTTCACCAGAGTATTTTTAAACACGAGTATCTGTACTTCTACTTTCACCAGAGTATTTTTAAACACGAGTATCTGTACTTCTACTTTCACCAGAGTATTTTTAAACACGAGTATCTGTACTTCTACTTTCACCAGAGTACTTTTAAACACGAGTATCTGTACTTCTACTTTCACCAGAGTACTTTTAAACACGAGTATCTGTACTTCTACTTTCACCAGAGTACTTTTAAACACGAGTATCTGTACTTCTACTTTCACCAGAGTATTTTTAAACACGAGTATCTGTACTTCTACTTTCACCAGAGTACTTTTAAACACGAGTATCTGTACTTCTACTTTCACCAGAGTACTTTTAAACACGAGTATCTGTACTTCTACTTTCACCAGAGTACTTTTAAACACGAGTATCTGTACTTCTACTTTCACCAGGGTATTTTTAAACACGAGTATCTGTACTTTTACTTTCACAGAGTACTTTTAAACACGAGTATCTGTACTTCTACTTGAGTAACGGATGTGTGGACTTTTGCCCTCTGGAGAAGCTTCCCTCCGTCGACACGTTTCATGAGGAGACGGTTAGTGGCTGCAGGACGATGTGGAAAGTAGCTTGAAATAGAAAGACGATACTGGTTTATTACAACCTCCATGTTGTCCGTGTTCGTTTGGCTTCTGTTTCCACCCACTTTGCACTCAGATACAAGTTATCGCTAAGACTTGGAAACATGGGAACGTCCAAATGAGAAGCCGAAATGTTTGAGAATCAGGTTCAGATGTTCAGGGTTACACGAACAACCAGGTTAATCTAACTTTGTTGAAAGTGAAGAAAAATGTGCTGTGCAGTCTCCAACAATTACCATTACATATACTCTGTTATACAATAGACCCTCTGTCCTTAGACCCTCTGTCCTCAGACCCTCTGTCCTTAGACCCTCTGTCCTTAGACCCTCTGTCCTTAGACCCTCTGTCCTTAGACCCTCTGTCCTTAGACCCTCTGTCCTTAGACCCTCTGTCCTTAGACCCTCTGTCCTTAGACCCTCTGTCCTTAGACCCTCTGTCCTTAAACCCTCTGTCCTTAAACCCTCTATCCTTAGACCCTCTGTCCTCAGACCCTCTGTCCTTAGACCCTCTGTCCTTAGACCCTCACATCGTACAAGGAAAAACTTCCAGAGAAAACCCCAGTTTAAAGGGAACATGGAGAAACCTCAGGGAGAGCAACAGAGGAGGGATCCCTCTCCCAGGACGGACAGACGTGCAATAGATGCCGTGTGTAAATTGAAAAGATAATACATTTGCAACATAGGTAGTCCAAATGTTTAGAAATGCATGTGTGTATAATAGGAAGATGAATCCACGAGGATATCCATCCAGGACCGATGATCCAGGACCACAGCCACGACTCGCGATCCAGGACTCAGGACCGCAGGATCATCCATGACTCCGGATCCCAGCGTATATAGACACCAAAAAGAAAGACATGTGGGGAAGCTGGGTTAATCGGGAACATGAGAGTACACGGGTACAGACAGAGAGAAGGAAGAAGTGAGATGTCCCCCGACAAACTAAGCCTATATCAGCAAAACTAGGGGCTGAATCTAATCAGCCCTAACTATAAGCTTTATCACAAAGGAAGGTCTTAAGCGCGCTCTTAAAAACGGATAGGGTGTCTGCCGCCCGAACACAAACTGGAAGCTGATTCCACAAATGTGGAGCTTGATAAGAAAAGGCTCTGGCTCCCATTGTACTTTTAGAGACTCTAGGAACAACCAACAACCCTGCATTCTTGGAGCGCAATGCCCTAGTGCTATTGGTCCAATGTTATCCACCATTGTTAATGTTTACTCCAATAAGTTAACTAGCTTTGCATATTTTAGTTACGAAACCATGTAAGCTACCATTACTTGTTTGTAGATCATCAGTCAAAGTCAATATTTCAGTTTGAGAGAGATCAAAATACTGTTTCCCACAATCCTGAGGAATACAAAAATACAAATATATATATTAGGGATGCCAGCGATTATTCGATTATTCGAATATTCGCTACAGTCTCCATAATCGAATATTATTTTTAAAAATCGATTTTATTTTTTTTATTTGGGGTCGGTCGAATAATCGATTATTATTCGCCAGGGCTGCCGAATAATCGATTTTGATCATGGTCAGTTTCTGGCAACCCTAATATATATATATATGTTCACATAAATAATCAACATATGCACACATAGTCATACATAAAAGCACAACAGTCAGTATATACAAAATAACACTTCCAAATGGATATATTATGAAAAATGTACATTAGTGCAAAATACTGTCCAATCAACTTCCAACTATAAAATATAACGTTCTTGACATCGATAAGGAGATATTCCAATAGTTTCTTTGTTCAAGAATGTTTTCATATTCATTATTAAGTGTTTGGGTTTTCTGTTTTCATTCTATATTAAATCGTGCTATCGTACATCAGTGTTAGCCGCCGTGGTCTATCATCTCAGGAGGATTTGTTCTATAAGGTTTAAAAGAAACTAGGGTTGCCAGAAACTGACCATGATCAAAATCGACTATTCGGCAGCCCTGGCGAATAAAAATCGATTATTCGACCGACTGCTCTGCACGCAGGCTTCCTCCAAGTTTACAGTAAAACAAACTGGGGGTGTGACCAATGACCATTTACAATTATTAATACTATTACTATTATTAGCATATATATATTTATATATATTTTGGTTGAAACTAAGCCAGAAAAAAAAATATATATATATAAATAAAATCGATTTTTAAAAATAATATTCGATTATGGAGACTGTAGCGAATATTCGAATAATCGAATAATCGCTGGCATCCCTAAAAGAAACGTGTATATATGTATTTCTTGTATCTCTACCCTCTGCTCACTCATTCCAGCCGTCTGCCTCGTACTTTTTTTATCCGATTGACTTTCTGTCCGACTCCTATGGGATCCGACTCGACGGACTCGACGGTATGTGTGAACGGCAGAGGGATGCTTTGAGAATGTGCACCATAAGATGATGACCTACCTTCCCGCATCCATCGTTCTGCTTTCATGCCTCAAAGAGAATTGCCTTTGTTTGTGGGAATCCTCGTTCCGCTCCCTCGGGATTCGACTCGAGTTAATTTTAATGTTGGCCTCTTTTTTTTCTGTTTTGCATGAAAGACAACGAGCCTTTGTTTTCCACATCGGCATGCAACCGTCTGCCGGTGGCTAACGCCGAGGAGGAGCGCTCGGCGGCATGTTGATTTTCTTTCTTTATCATCAAAGCGAAAGCGGCTCTTCCAGCGGTCCTGGATTGATCCGGAGTGATCTGCTCAGTGGAAACTAATCACACTGGGCCTCCTATTGATTTCAAAGTGTGTTGGTTTCTTTCTTTAAAGAATTCCCCGAGACTTTTAGCGAATATACTCATTGTTGTTTCACAAAGTAAACAAGAACCCTGCATACTCATAACGAGTCGTATATACGGCTTATAACGTTAATATCCTGAGAAATATAGATATTTAATGATTGGATTATGTTGCCCTATAGGTTTATAAATTCATCTAAAAGTATGTTAAACGTGGAAAAGCTGCATTTAGCTGCACCACAGGGTGACTTTCTACCACTTTGACTACCTTTCGGTGACGCAGACGGACCCCCGGCTGTTGTCGCCTCACGTCTCCTGCGTCTCGGCCCTGTGTCGCACTGGAACACACCGCAAAGACTTCAGCCGACGGCCAAGAAGCACGTACGAGCTGCGCATGCGTGAGTGGCAATACCTCTCCCTACCAGCAGGGGGCGGTAGTGTGTGTATTCGTCATTCAAACGAGGTAACGACCGGAAGACAGGCCGTTTCTCAATCGCGAGGATGCTGGCTTGGTAGTCGCGTACTTCCAAGTCACTTCCTTCAGAAACGAAGCCAGTATGCTTCCAAGACACGGCTTCGGAAAACGAAGAAGAATGGAACAGGCTAACAAGTGTGCCACTCTCTCTAACGGTTTCAACATAAAATGTACCGAAAGTAAATGCCTCGCGATGTCAACTAATTATGAACTTGCTTTACCTTCACGGAACACATGTTTGGTGATAACAAACAAAGTCACATATTTACCAACACATGTTCTACGCCACTACATACTACATTTCAATGTGTGCTGCGTCGGTTCAGCCATTCTCCGCAAGGGTTTTTGAAATTGGTCCGTGCGCAAAGCATTGTGGGGATTTTAAGGACGCGAAGTCTACCCGTGTGCAGCCTCGAAATCTCCCCCAAACCAAGGACGCGGGCCTCGGTGGAATTCCAAGTATGCTGGAGATTGGAACGGTCCTTCGGCGGCACTCGATGACGTAGCGTCCTTGAAATATTGGCTTGGAAGCCAGTATCCTCGAGATTGAGAAACGGCCACAGACACTTTAATTATTGGTTGTTTTTTAATCCTTTGTTAATGTATATCTCTATGTCAGGAAGTTTTTTTTTAAGCAACAAGAAAAACACTAGAATTCCATATTTAGTTGCTTTTTGTTGACAATTTCTTACCGTTTAGCGTCAGATCTGTTCTCTGTGTCTCTATATCTTAGGATGAGGCAAATGTAACTTTTGTTACGAGCAGGGTCAATCCTTCAAGGATGCTTTTGTAGTTTCAGTTTCTATCATTGCAATATATCATAACACCTGGTGTATGGTCACCACGAAGCCGAGGGTTACAGCGCAGTAATCGCTCTCCGTTTCGCCCTGATTTGTCGTTGTGTTTACAGACACCAGAAAACTCGAAAGCCGTCGTAAACCTTCAAGGGACACATTAAGGTCGCAGCAGAGCGCGTATTAAAGTCAGAAAGATTCAGTGTTGTAAGAAATCCGACGTCTCAGCAGAGCATTTAACGCCCGGTGTGAAAGCTCGGGGCGGCGCGACGTCCAAGAGTCTGGATTTATGCTTTCTGACTTTCAGCGGTTGAAAGATGAAACTCTTCGTCTCTCTGCAAACTTTCTCTCCTCGTCTTCTTCAAGTTCACCTCTGGGTGGATCTCCTCTGAATGGTAAACGGCTGCTCGTGGTCGCAGAGGACTGTTGATCAATGTTGTGGTTTTTCAGAGCGAGGTCTTTTTATAAAGCGAGACTCTCTGGAGGATCCGACTGAACGGAGCTGTCGTGAGACGTGCCGGGCATTTCTCATCACTGTTTGTTAGGCTGCAAAACATCCTCCCAGACGGGGCTGTGTGTGTCCTCTAATGGCGTCTCCACTGCAGGCCTCGCTCGGCTTGGTTATTACAGTTTAGGAACTGGGGCAGTTACTATAGTAACGCAGTGTAGGCGGAGCCGTGACGTCATCTTCAATGAGAGCCCCAAAAAACAACACAGCCGTTAGCTGTTAGCCCTCAGAGCTCACAGCTCCTCATATCTGTTCAGAAACTAGACAGAAGTGAAACAAGTACAAACCACAGACTGCCTGAGTCATGGAGAATACAGTCGCTGCTTTATTTATGTCTGTAGGCCGTTGTTGTGAGTGTGGACGGTCGGAGCATATACTACGTTAGCTTAGCTGATCTCCATTCAGAAAACACGCATTTTAAAAGGTTTGTTCGCCTGCCGTCTGTCTGCAGACTTGTCAAAGCATTAATTCATGGTTTTTACTAACCGGTATCAGTGTGTTGTTACTTCGGCATCATTTAGAAACGTGTATTACAATTAAATCACGGTCAAATATGTTCATCTTGTTGTAGTTGAAGCCCCCTGGCCAGCGATCCTCTCTCTAGTTTAGCATGCTCAGCCCAGCCCGGTTGCTCCTGGCCCGAGAACCACGATTTAGTCGGGCCAGAAAAAAGGTGAAAAAGTAGTCCCGGGCCAAAACTAGGCCAAGTGGAAACGCAAGGGTCCCGCACGGCTCGGCACGCTTAAAGCGAGCTACCCGCTGCAGTGGAAACGCGCCGTTAGTGGAACGGAACTAGTCCAACATGTAGAAATAATAAAAAGACATAAATAGTTAATTTGCACACCTGATACTTTTACAAAATGGTGCTTCTCCCCTTGCACTTTTGTTATTCCTGACCAAATACAGTTTGATGAACTCTCGGCAAGCAGCTTCAGTATTTCTCCCCCACTTCCTGTATGAATATCAAAAGCCATTTGTCACTAACTTATCTGATTTACAGTCAAAAGTAGAGTTTTAATAACACTTAAAATCGTTCATTACACACCAGACACTTGCATAACAATGTCCAGTTACTGTTTCCTGAGGTTTTTCATGATTCTAGCAACATGTGCTTTCAACAACATGTAAACCTTGCATTTAGTTTCTCCCGACAAATTCCACACATTTCTGTGACATTTCTGATAAACTGTGGTGTTCATTTAATTTAATTTGCTTTATTGCGGCGGTGTTAATAGCTACAGTTCATTCAGGGGATTGGGATTTAAGTTTTAATTAAGATAGAAGTCCTTATTGAACCCTAGAGGGGAATGCAGGTGTTGCAGCAGCAAGAAGTACAGATAAGAAAAGTAAAAGTAAAACACATTGTCGGTTTGTATATTAACGTTTTTCTTGCAGTTGTTGCTATTAAAACTAGGGATGCCAGCGATTATTCGAATATTCGCTACAGTCTCCATAATCGAATATTATTTTTAAAAATCGATTTTATTTATATTTTATGTTTTTTTTTCTGGCTTAGTTTAAACCAAAATTAAATTTAAAACCAGAGTCAGATGAAGTCGGTGGTAAAAAGGAGCTTGTATCCCCTGCTCGCCAAAGTCAAACCCTTTCTCTCCAGACAGCCGTTTGAGACAGTAATCCAGGCCTTTGTCACCGCCCGGCTGGACCGCTGTAACTCTCTCTCCGTGGGGGTCAGCGGGTCCCCCTCGCTCGACTGCAGCGGGTGCAAAACTAGGCTCTTAACGGGCACACGGAAGTTTCACCACATCTCCCCTGTTTTAGCTTCTCTCCGCTGGCGGCCAATTTATTTTAGGATCCATTTTAAAATGGTTTTATTTACTTTTAAATCCCTAAATGGCGTCACCCCTCCACCTTGCTGAGCTGCTACAGCTACACGCCGAACCGGACCTCCTGAACGCGCCTAAACCCAGGTCACAGCTCAGAGGGGCCGTTGCTTCCCCTGGAGACCAGACAGGCCGCCACACCGCCTGCTTTTAAATGGCTTCTTAAAACCCACCTCTTCTCCTTAGCGTTTTAACATTTGGCGTTTCAACATCTCTGAGTTGCTTTTTTGCATTTAAATAGTTTTTCGTTTTTACTTGTTGTATGGTGTGTGAGCTGAGCTGTGTTACTTTTTTGTATGCTTTGTTTTATCTATTTTCCTGTACAGCACTTTGGTCTGGAGCAGTGCTTCTCAAAGTGTGGTCCGCGGACCACTGGTGGCCCGTCCGCGGATCACTGGTGGTCCGTGAGCGCCCCCTAGTGGCCCGTGGGTATATTGGTAACATTTCACATTTGAAATTAATTAATTAATTTAAGTTTTCCGCACTCTCGCGGGAATATCTCCGCGATGGAGCGAGCTTAAGTTTCACTTTCGATTGCATGATATAGCCCAGGGCAACACCTTCACCACACATGTTGCCACTTGTTTGTACCATTTTCAGGCGATTTGCAAAAAACGATGTGTTTTGGGATATTTGTGGAGTTAGGTGGTCCGCGAGTGTTTAAGTGTCCTTGGTATGAAAAAGTTTGAGAAACACTGGTCTGGAGGTTTAAAGTGCTTTATAAATAAAGTTGTATTGTATTAAAGTGATAGTACCAGGTAATATTAATACAAAAATACTAATTCATGAAATCAACTGAAGCCCTATCAGATCATGTTTAAAGTAGTGTTGACTTTAACTCTTTGTCTGGAGCAGCTTTATTTCTACATTTGCCTTTTTCCCTCCGTCTCTCAGAGAATTGTTTTCCCCCCAGCTTCATCGAAAAATCAATAGCACCTCGTGGAAAGTTCTGGATTGGGTTAATCACGTTTGTTCGCTCTGCTCTTACTTCATGTGAACACGAGACCTTACGTCTGAGAGGCCACTACAGAGTGAGGTTGTGAGAGTGAGTTCTAATCTCCAGCACGGCTCCAGTAATCTTTCTGCGCGCCTCGTGTGTCGAACAGCATTAGACTCGGGTGTCAACATGCAGACAGACAGTCGTTTATTTGTATTTTCCCCGTGAAGCGAAAGGGTTATTTGAGGATTGATGGATAATTAGACGCTAGAAAGTGAATAAAGTTGGTATTTTTACGAGGCTAAGAAGCCAGATGTTCTTTTTAGGAGATGGTGGAGACCAAAATGGAGCAAGGGTTATCTGACATGTGTGCTAACAAGTTATCCACAGGACGTTTGTCAATGGATACAAAGGTTATTTTGAGATTTATGGATTGGTCCGTCCCTAGAGTCGTGTCATGTCATACTATTGGGCCATAAAGCAACCCAGGACACAACGGTGAAGATAAGCCATAAAAGTAGCATTTAAAATATATGTATTTAATGAAACCACAGCTGCAAATATTGATAATTTCTTAATTTAAGGATCAAAACGTGTCCGAAACTATGGCACGTTTATAGAAAAAGAAAGTATGAAACTCAGAAGCCGTTGCTCGGTGTCTTCACTTTGTTGCTTCACTTTGTTTCCTTGGTTTTCGGGCGTAATGTTGCCGACATCAAACCTAGATAAGGAGCGGAAAGTGAAGTTGAGGACGGTTCCAGAGTAGAAGATAAGTATCTGGTCATTGTGAGCAACCCCCTGCCGCGGTGCACACATCATTTCTTCATGTAGATATAATGCTTTACGTTGAACTAGTTTCCCTCAAAGCATTGCAACATGCTGTGGCTCGTCCCAGTGTGTCCCTCCCAACTGGATGCTGGTATCGTCTTGTGTCTGCGTCCCCCCCCACGTGTCTGTGAAGCTCGTAATGAACCACGGTTAAAAGAGACTTTCACATTTCCAGTTAAATCGCTTCACATTATTCAGGAGACTTTTCGAGCCGCTGCAGCTACGGGATTAGGGCAGATTTTGAGCAACTGAAAAGTGAGAGCACGTCTTTTGGGAATCAGACTCTGCAGAATTTAATTGTCTGTAAAGCAACATCACTCGACAGCTGACTGCAGACGAGTGTGTCTGGCAGTTTGCTGCTAATGGACTCACATTTCTGCTTCTGCTGCTGCAAGACTGGGCTGTTTGCAACCCGGGAGAAGCACCGCATTTAGCTTCAGTGTGTGTGTGTGTGTGTGTGTGTGTGTGTTCAGTGTGGGTTTGCTGAAGCAGGATGAGCTGCTGCTCTCGGAACTCTTCAAAGGCCTGCCATAAAACCTCTGGATTTTAATCGGATGCTGTTCAGACTCCACATTGTAATTACGTCTCCTACAGAGGTGTGTGTGTGTGTGTGTGTGTGTGTGTGTGTGTGTGTGTGTGTGTGTGTGTGTGTGTGTGTGTGTGTGTGTGTGTGTGTGTGTGTGTGTGTGTGTGTGTGTGTGTGTGTGTGTGTGTGTGTGTGTGTGTGTGTGTGTGTGTGTGTGTGTGTGTGTGTGTGTGTGTGTGTGTGTGTGTGTGTGTGTGTGTGTGGTCTCTTTGGGAGGTTTATAAGTTGCATGTTGTATCACATTAACATTGTGTTTTAGGCTATTGATGTTTGCGGTGATGCTGGTATGATATTTGCACAGATGTGTGTGTGTGTGCGTAGCTTATCTTTTCCATTCCATGCTCTTCTCACCAAGTGGCTTTGGTCTCAATAGGATGTGAAAGGAAATCTCATATCTGCAAGGCTTCCACTACGGGCAGTCGTGTGTGTGTGTGTGAGAGAGTGTGTGTGAGAGACAGTGTGTGTGAGAGACAGTGTGTGTGAGAGACAGTGTGTGTGAGAGACAGTGTGTGTGTGAGAGAGACGGTGTGTGTGTGAGAGAGAGAGACGGTGTGTGTGTGTGTGTGTGTGTGTGTGAGACGGTGAGTGTGTGTGAAGCCTGAACCATGCCACAGTGGATTACCCACACAGTGTGTGCAGGAACATTGAGGCTGAGAGAGAAACACGAGAGAGCATGAACCAGATCTCTGAGGGAGGTGAGATTGATTGGGAAAAAGCTTTCATTCTAAAACACAACATATTTAGCTAAAAGAAAAACAAATTAGTTAGCGTTAGCACCACTGCTAATTAATCCTCAATTCAGAAACCGCGACGAATACATCCTCAGAGTGTGCGTTTCTTTGTGGGCTGCACGTTTCTGCGTAATGGGTTTAAGATAAGCTTGATCCCCGAGGAAGGGGTGGCTGGCAGAAAGGATTTTAAATAAACTCCAAATAATAGATTTGTGCTTTTTCATTTTAACGCTGTCCAAAGCCGTTAGTTTGTGTTTACAGGACGCTTTGCTTTGAGCACAAGCTGGAAGGAAGTCACTGCATACGAGATTATGAGCTGCTCGTGAAGCTTTGCAGGTCCGAGGAAGTGCAAAGAAGTCGTGTGTGTGTTTGGAATAAAGCGAATTTACTAAGTCACTCCAAAGAAGTGGATTATGCTGCAGGAGTTGAGAAATCTCCATGGAGACCTGAGATGAAGCCGACGTTTTTATAATCCGTCAGGAAATAACTTGATGTCTTCACCCACGAGTCCGAAACCCACGTAGTGTCTCTACTTTAAAGAGTCCTCTCCTGCTGATGTTCAGGTGTATATCAGTATGTAGTGTCTCTACTTTAAAGAGTCCTCTCCTGCTGATGTTCAGGTGTATATCAGTGTGTAGTGTCTCTACTTTAAAGAGTCCTCTCCTGCTGATGTTCAGGTGTATATCAGTATGTAGTGTCTCTACTTTAAAGAGTCCTCTCCTGCTGATGTTCAGGTGTATATCAGTATGTAGTGTCTCTACTTTAAAGAGTCCTCTCCTGCTGATGTTCAGGTGTATATCAGTATGTAGTGTCTCTACTTTAAAGAGTCCTCTCCTGCTGATGTTCAGCTATATATCAGTACGTAGTGTCTCTACTTTAAAGAGTCCCCTCCTGCTGATGTTCAGGTGTATATCAGTATGTAGTGTCTCTACTTTAAAGAGTCCTCTCCTGCTGATGTTCAGGTGTATATCAGTATGTAGTGTCTCTACTTTAAAGAGTCCTCTCCTGCTGATGTTCAGCTATATATCAGTACGTAGTGTCTCTACTTTAAAGAGTCCCCTCCTGCTGATGTTCAGGTGTATATCAGGATGTAGTGTCTCTACTTTAAAGAGTCCTCTCCTGCTGATGTTCAGATGTATATCAGTATGTAGTGTCTCTACTTTAAAGAGTCCTCTCCTGCTGATGTTCAGCTGTATATCAGTATGTAGTGTCTCTACTTTAAAGAGTCCTCTCCTGCTGATGTTCAGGTGTATATCAGTATGTAGTGTCTCTACTTTAAAGAGTCCTCTCCTGCTGATGTTCAGGTGTATATCAGTATGTAGTGTCTCTACTTTAAAGAGTCCTCTCCTGCTGATGTTCAGGTGTATATCAGTATGTAGTGTCTCTACTTTAAAGAGTCCTCTCCTGCTGATGTTCAGGTGTATATCAGTATGTAGTGTATACTTTAAAGAGTCCTCTCCTGCTGATGTTCAGGTGTATATCAGTATGTAGTGTCTCTACTTTAAAGAGTCCTCTCCTGCTGATGTTCAGGTGTATATCAGTATGTAGTGTCTCTACTTTAAAGAGTCCTCTCCTGCTGATGTTCAGGTGTATATCAGTATGTAGTGTCTCTACTTTAAAGAGTCCTCTCCTGCTGATGTTCAGGTGTATATCAGTATGTAGTGTCTCTACTTTAAAGAGTCCTCTCCTGCTGATGTTCAGGTGTATATCAGTATGTAGTGTCTCCATCCTTTAATGTTCAAAAACCTCTTTATTTTTCTCATACTGCCTGTGCTCACCAGCTCTGTTGTGATTGGTCAACCTCTTAGCGATGTCCCGCCCCCTTAGAAGCGCGAGTGTTACGTTATGATGTCAGTGTTCCGGAATCATCAAAATGGCAATCTATTCATTTCTTGTCGATGTACTGAAGTGTAGGATGAAAAAGTAAAATATTTGTATTATTAGGAAAACATGTGTTCCAAGAGTTCCAGTTTATATGTTAGATATATAACTACATTCCAGTCTTTATTTTTGGCATCCCATTTGTTCTTTTTGTTGGATAATTTTGACAGTTTCCTCACCCGCTGCCATGATTTCACGCTTTCGAAAAGCAAAGAGCAGTGCCAGCCCGAACGAGAAAGATATTCAACCCGATCTGAGCCAAAAGAGGTCAAACTGACATCTGAATAAACACACTGTCCATCATCCCCTGTGAGCTTAGAACAGACTTCTCTCTGCTGAAATATTTGTATTTAGTCTTGCCACACGCCAACGGGTTGGAAGGAAATGTATCGTGAACCCTCGAGTGGAATCGGATGTTAATGTTGCCTGAACATCACTTAAGACTCCAGTAAATATCGAGACATTGTTTATCACCATGACGCTGGTATTGTTCTTGGAGCTGGAAGTGGTCGACGGATAACCTCAGATTCTACGACGACGTTTAAAATAATTTAGTTCGAACTAGGGGTGGGCGATATGACGATATTAGGTCTCCACGATATGATACTTTTCACGTCAGTTATGCTAAATTATTTTATTGCACTTCAAGTCTAAAGTTTACATTTTAATTGTTTGGCACTGACTTTTCCTCATTGATGTTTTACTTAGTTATGTTTTACCCTCCTTCTCACGTTTATTGATGTTCACTGCTCGTGCTACCTCAGACAGTTCATGTTTATACTGAGAAACTGCCTTGAAGCCGTATCAAAATGTTGAATTGTTCATTCAGGGATTCATTTCAGAAATAAAACCTGCTTGAAATGCTATGTTGGTCTGTCACTCCTTTTAGTTTTAGTTTCTGTGACCTTGTAGGTGCTTGTGCTGTTAAGTAACTTGAAAAATAACCATAATAACCGACATGAAAAAATATCGTGATATATATCGTCTATCGTGATACTGCTTGAAAAATATCGTGATAATATATTTTTCAATATCGCCCACCCCTAGTTCGAACCCAACGAATCAAGTTGACTATAGGCGTCACATTGGAGAAGATTCTTGCCCTTTTTGTTTGGAAATGACCTGATTAACAAACGATCAAAGTGGCTTTTCATTGGCTAACGTCCTGTGTAGGTTGGATAACTTGTTAGCAGACATTTAGCATTTCAGATTTAGCATTTTTGGTCTCCTCCCTCTCCTGAGAAGAATATCTTGCTTCTTAGCTGCTAACTCTATTCACCTTCTAGTGGCTAATCTTCTCTCCGTGTTTCCTTGTTGCTAGGCAGTGATGTTGAAGACCTAAAAATCAAAACGAGAAGCTGAAAGACACTAAGAGAATATTGGTTAGCGCTGCTTTGAGTTTGATTTCCGCGCTTTGTTTCCCTCACAGAATTGGATACCGAAAGACCGGAAAAACCACATTCGTCTCATTATCCTAGATATGATGTCATGGCATACTACATGTTCTCCACCCCAAAATATCTGATAAAATCACACAATCCAACGTTAAAAGAGGATTTTACGGCAACATTTCCAGGCTTTGTGGCAAATATCTTCCATCTAGATCCGCTGCAGCTAATATTTAGTTTCAGATGACAACTCCAAAGAAGAAACGGAACATTTTGGTGTCATATTATGCAGGATTTAACCGTCAGCAAATAATAATAATACATTTTATTTAAGGCGCCTTTCATGACACCCAAGGACACCGTACGATTCGTTAAATATTCGAAGAGGTCAAAGCAACATGATAAAAAGACGAAGGAGTGGAGAAGACGATTTAAAGTGGACACAAATGATAGGGACAGGATATTCAGGGAAATAAAGCAATCCGCTCGCTGAAGATAATAAAAAAAGACAGGGGACACGGTTAACAAGAGAGTATTTCTCCCATTTCCAGGCGTTGTTGCAACTATTCAGAAAAACCTGTTTTTACCAGTTAGGCCGTGACAGTTATGTAACGGCATGATCAAACATCAGCTAAGCACACAGTGTGGTTTCCTAATGTTTCATCATTAGTTGCACGTTGTGATGCGACTCTTACCTCAACCTGGCACCCCCCCCCCACCCCCGCCTCGCTGTTCAACGAGGCAGCGACTCCACACATCATTACAGGCAGAAGAAGCTTTCAGCCCTCTGCGCCGCCTCATCGCTGCTATTTCTCAGATAAGAAGCAGCCAGCGGAACTGATTTACAAGGCTCCAGTGTGTGTGTGTGTGTGTGTGTGTGTGTGTGTGTGTGTGATAAACTATCATGATATAGTTCGCCGTGGCAACCTGCAAATCACATCCCAGCTTTGTAGCGCCATCTGTCACACAGCGGAGATGTGTGTGTGTCTACAGTATACGCTGGTTTCAGTTTGCACGACTTCAATCTTCTTCCCTTCATCCTCCTTCTGTTTTTTCTCTTCCTTTACGGGTTGGCATTATGTTTCCTCTCCAGTGCTCCTCATGCTTTACACTCCCAGTTCTCAACACTCCTCTCAACAACGGTTATTGGATACACGCATCAATATTACAGTGGGAGGGGAATTCCAAGAATGCAGGCGTTGACTCCGGCCTTTATTGGATTTCCAGCCACCAGGGCTTTTCTGAATACGGGCGTGTTGCAGAGTAACTCGACACCGAGCTGGAGAGGGATCGTCTCGCTGACCCAACGGTGACGCCATGTTACAATAACCACACCTTCAATGTACTTACTAGGGGCAGACGACCAGTGGAGCAACAGGGTGTGTGAATACGTCATCATTCGTGTTTTTAAAAGGCTTATGAGTCGACTTTAACGCGATCTTCATACAGTTTGACCTAATCAACAGTGAGTGATGTCTCTACGGGAAAGCTTTGGAAAGGTTTCTCTCCACTAACGGTAAATGGACTGTACTTATAAAGCGCTTTATCCAGTCTTTAAGACCCCTCAAAGCGCTTTACATACTACATGGCATTCACACCCATTCATACAGAGCAGTGTACCTAACTCTAGGACAGGGGGCAAAATCCGGCCCGCCACCTCATTGTATGTGGCCCAAAGAGCTTGCAAAGAATATAATACGTTCATTACATTGTGCATTATATTATATATATTTTATCTATGTATATTTATATCGTCTTAAAGTTACCACCGGCCCTTTGAGTGCAACCATAATTCTAATGTGGCCCGCGATGAAATTGAGTTTGACACCCCTGCTCTAGGACCTAACATTCACACATACCGTTGGCCATCGGGAGCAACTCAGGGTTCGGTATCTCGCCCAAGGATACATCGACATGTTGACTGCACGGGCTGGGATCGAACCCAACCCACAACCTTCTGGTCCTTCCCAGCCACAGTCGCCCACTAATATAGTGGATATACATATATAATTCTTGTTATGCTTATATTGTGTTTAGCACACACAAACATCATATGTTATAGCTTCTCAATCTTGTCTACGACATTTTTGTGTCAACATTTATGATACTTTTGCTGTGTTTAGTTTACAAGAATATGGTTCTATTGCTTCTCAATCCATGGTTGTTTTCCAATCATGTAACTCAACACCTGACCGGTTTTAATTACTGAGATGTGAAAGTAATAAAGTAATGCTACGTTTACCAAGAGCAACCGGTGACAATAAGCAACAAAATAAATGGCTTGACGTTGAAGCAAATTTCTGTAGTGGCCAAACGGCGGTACTACAACTTCTGGACAGTCGGTGATATCATTGGGCCCAAAAAAACATTCCCCATTGACTTACATTGAGAAAGAGACATCTTTAAAAGCTTTAAAGCACATCAGTTCATCCAAACTGAATGAACTGATCCGTACAAACACTTGAATAGCCTTAATTTATTTAATTAGGTACTTTTGTTCTCGAATTTCAGGCCATTTTGTCTCGAATGGGGTCCCACCTCCAATACTGTGGCCGTTTCATCTCGAGATCTCAATCAAGGATGCTACGTCATCGAGTGCCACCGAAGTACTGTTCCAATCTCCGGCATACTTGGAATTCCACCGAGGCCGCGTCCTTGGTTTGGGGGAGATTTTGAGGCTGCACATGGGTAGACTTCGCGTCCTTAATATCCCCACAATGCTTTGCGCACGGACACAATTTCAAAAACCCTTGCGGAGAATGGTTGAACCGGCGCAGCACACATTTAAATGTAAGTATGTAGTGGCGTAGAACATGTGTTGGTAAATGTTACTTTGTTTGTTATCACCAAAAATGTGTTCCTGAAAGTAAAGCAAGTTCATAATTAGATAAACATCGTGAGGTATTTATTTTTGGTATTTACTTGTTAGCCGGTTCCATTCTTCTTCGTTTTCCGAAGCCGTGGCTTGGAAGCATACTGGCTTCGTTTCTGAAGGAAGTGACTTGGAAGTATGCGACTACCAAGCCAGCATCCTCGAGATTGAGAAACGGCCACTATCTAGTAGGGCTGTATCCGAATATTCGTTCGTTGGAGTACTATTCGGTTTTCAATTTCGTTATTCGTATTTTTATTTTGTTTCCGTTTTTTTTCCGCGCTGCACTCCGGCTGCCAAATTCTATTTATTTAAATCTCCAATATCAACGTAAGAGCTTGTGCCTCTTCGGGGGGTGCTAACACTTAACCATAAACGTTATCGTTTACTTTCTCCGTCTTTATATGTAGATATGACTTTTCTCCGTTAATCTCAGCCACGTTGTTTCCATAGCAACAACAACTTCCTGTCAACAGCGCTAACTCTCCTTCAAAATAAAAGCATGTCCATACAAAATAGGAAGCCAAGCCAAATTACACTTAAGACATAAGCAACGAAAGTAACGAACACAATGCGATATCCTTTTCAATTTGAAAGAACACAAATTGGGTTGTACACATTAACAAATAACTATAACACAACAATACTGTAGAATAACAAAATTAATGCCGTGAATAAAACCGAAATACACATGTGATTACTACGCACCCCGCGCGGGCCGAATATCCGAATAGTCGCTGCTGATTACTACCGAATATCCGGAGCCCGAAAAATAGTATTCGGGACAGCCCTATTTTCTATCTACCTGTATGAGCTCTTGAGCATCATCAAAAACCACCTTTGGCATCAACACATGAACCCGTCAGTGCTTGGATGTTTTCGTTCTGCTTGCAGTAGTTTAAGTGGGCGACTTTTGATTTAATCTCAAACTTGTCTGAGGTCTTATGTTGCAGTATTTACCAATCTCCTCAAGAGGTGTTTGTATAAGTGGACGAGAGTTCATGGTCCATTACATTTGAATGTTGTTAATGAAGCGCCGACGTCCTCATCGTCGTGGCTGAATTGTTCTGATTCACGTCTCGATGAAACACTGAAATCCTTCCCGTACGGGTCTTTTTAGATGACGGATTTCATTGATCCGTATAGAAACCTAAACAGACGCGGCTCTTGAATACTGAAGAGTTTATTAAGAGCCAAGGACGCTCTGTGCTGCGAACAGAAGGTTGTATATCTACCGCTGGTTAGTGGTTAGACGCACGATCGATTGGCAGATGGATGCATAATATCCAGTTTAATTAAAGCGTGAACGTGTTAAAATGCTTCCATGTCCTTTGCTTTCAGTAAGTAAATTAACTTTGAAGTAGAGACACAATGTTCTGGAAAGGTGAGAGGTGTGAAAGTCGACTGAATGAAAGGACAAATAAATAAAGAATACATTGAAATTATGCACAAGTCCAGTCTCGCTAAACCCAAAATACATAAACCTAGAATGAGCGCCAAGTATGGGGTTAGATTTGTCTCAATAAAATGGATCTGCAAATACAATGATAGAGAGACTCACACATGCCTTTTGTTTGTAAGCTAATGATAGTATTCACAGATCTTTTTTTCATTTGTGAAAGTATGTTGTGTATTTGCAGATCGGTTTTCGGTGTGTTTTACATTTACAAATTATCTTTATGTTCACACAAATATTATTGAGACGAATCTAACCCCATAGCAACAGAAAGTGCCCTCTAGGTTCTTCACTGTTGGCTGTTGCCTTTCAGTTAAAGCTACATGTTACAAATAGACACACAAGTCATGTGCTCGGAAATGCTGTTCACCCATTGGTCAGATATTAAGGGGCTAAAACCGCAAAGCCCCGGGAATCTCTACCGGAGCCTCCGCCATGGAGCATCGGCACTTTCGGCAGGTTATTCTCATGCTGCTGTTAATCTGGAGATCAACAGACTCTAGCGGCCCGCGCATACGATTATCTAATCAGACGACGTCCGTTAAAAACATTATAACACATATAATGAGAGACGTCCTGCAATCAGGAGGGCGTTTCCCCGACGACAGGTGTTCTTACTTTGATGTAGCTGACGGAGAATGTTTAATTTACACGACACTGTTCAGCACTTCATTCTGCTTCACTCTTTAACTAAACATCTTTGAAGACATCCGCGTTCTTGTGACTCGTAGATACTACGCTTCCTTTTTTTTAGGCGAACCAGAGTCCGGTTGTTTAGTTCACGTCAGAGGTCTGCGTTCACACCGACCCAAACGAACCGAGCGGCGAAACGCACCAGGGTTCGATTCATCCGGACTACACAAGGCTGGTGTGAACGCGCCCTTACTCTACTTCTATTCTAATGTATTGTATTTACTTGCACTGTTGTGTCTGTTATCGTGTTGCTCTGTTGGAGGAGCCCGTGACCTAATATTTCCGTCTCCATAACTACGCTGTAGCTATGGACACATGACAATAAAAGCCTTGAATCTTGAATGGTTTAAAAAACCCTTTTGCACGAAGCTCAATGGAGACGGTATGTGGGAAGGACTTGGATTAAGATGTCCGCCCGATGAAATCAGTCCAGTCAATGGAAAGCGTGAAGTATTGAACTCGGAGTGAATCTGAAGTTGATCGCCCTGCAGGGCGTCAGCGCTCTGACTCGTGGGTAATTGGCAGAGCGCTGGAGGTGGTTGATTGGCTGGGTCCAGATAACATGCACCACTAAAGTCTGATTAGGCATCGAAGTGTGTGTGTGTGTGTGTGTGTGTGTGTGTGTGTGTGTGTGTGTGTGTGTGTGTGTGTGTGTGTGTGTGTGTGTGTGTGTGTGTGTGTGTGTGTGTGTGTGTGTGTGTGTGTGTGTGTGTGTGTGTGTGTGTGTGTGTGTGTGTGTGTGTGTGTGTGTGTGTGTGTGTGTGTGTGTGTGTGTGTGTGTGTGTGTGTGGTGTGTGTGTGTGTGTGTGTGTGTGTGTGTGTGTGTGTGTGTGTGTGTGTGTGTGTGTGTGTGTGTGTGTGTGTGTGTGTGTGTGTGTGTGTGTGTGTGTGTGTGTGTGTGTGTGTGTGTGTGTGTGTGTGTGTGTGTGTGTGTGTGTGTGTGTGTGTGTGTGTGTGTGTGTGTGTGTGTGTGTGTGTGTGTGTGTGTGTGTGTGTGGTGTGTGTGTGTGTGTGTGTGTGTGTGTGTGTGTGTGATGTGTAATACCAGAGGACACACTTTGGCTTGTTCTGGTTGTCTGACAGAACACACAGCTAACCAACGTGTTATGTGTGTGTGTGCAGGAGGACGGAGAGGAGGTGCGTCCACGGGCCTGAACACCGACCGGGTGAGACGAGAGTAAGACTGCTCACGTCTTGTTGTATTATCTTGCTTCTCTAATAACCCCATTGTGTCCCTCAAGAGATGGTCTGCGTTCAGACGCTTGGCCAGAACTTTTTTTTTCTTTTTACTTATTTATTTATGTTTCCCAGAGCACGAGATAAAGGCTTTCTTTGTGCCCCAGATTCTGTGCTGTATGCGCTGAACAGTTGAACAAGCTCTAGCCTCTAAATAAGTGATCTTGTAGTCCGAGAATCATCAATACTTTCCTTAATTTATTGAACCCTACTTTAAAGAGTCCTCTCCTGCTGATGTTCTGGTGTATATCAGTATGTAGTGTCTCTACTTTAAAGAGTCCTCTCCTGCTGATGTTCAGGTGTATATCAGTATGTAGTGTCTCTACTTTAAAGAGTCCTCTCCTGCTGATGTTCAGGTGTATATCAGTATGTAGTGTATCTACTTTAAAGAGTCCTCTCCTGCTGATGTTCAGGTGTATATCAGTATGTAGTGTATCTACTTTAAAGAGTCCTCTCCTGCTGATGTTCAGGTGTATATCAGTATGTAGTGTCTCTACTGTAAAGAGTCCTCTCCTGCTGATGTTCAGGTGTATATCAGTATGTAGTGTCTCTACTTTAAAGAGTCCTCTCCTGCTGATGTTCAGGTGTATATCAGTATGTAGTGTATCTACTTTAAAGAGTCCTCTCCTGCTGATGTTCAGGTGTATATCAGTATGTAGTGTCTCTACTGTAAAGAGTCCTCTCCTGCTGATGTTCAGGTGTATATCAGTATGTAGTGTGTCTACTTTAAAGAGTCCTCTCCTGCTGATGTTCAGGTGTATATCAGTATGTAGTGTATCTACTTTAAAGAGTCCTCTCCTGCTGATGTTCAGGTGTATATCAGTATGTAGTGTCTCTACTTTAAAGAGTCCTCTCCTGCTGATGTTCAGGTGTATATCAGTATGTAGTGTCTCTACTTTAAAGAGTCCTCTCCTGCTGATGTTCAGGTGTATATCAGTATGTAGTGTATCTACTTTAAAGAGTCCTCTCCTGCTGATGTTCAGGTGTATATCAGTATGTAGTGTCTCTACTTTAAAGAGTCCTCTCCTGCTGATGTTCAGGTGTATATCAGTATGTAGTGTCTCTACTTTAAAGAGTCCTCTCCTGCTGATGTTCAGGTGTATATCAGTATGTAGTGTCTCTACTTTAAAGAGTCCTCTCCTGCTGATGTTCAGGTGTATATCAGTATGTAGTGTATCTACTTTAAAGAGTCCTCTCCTGCTGATGTTCAGGTGTATATCAGTATGTAGTGTCTCTACTTTAAAGAGTCCTCTCCTGCTGATGTTCAGGTGTATATCAGTATGTAGTGTCTCTACTTTAAAGAGTCCTCTCCTGCTGATGTTCAGGTGTATATCAGTATGTAGTGTATCTACTTTAAAGAGTCCTCTCCTGCTGATGTTCAGGTGTATATCAGTATGTAGTGTCTCTACTTTAAAGAGTCCTCTCCTGCTGATGTCAGGTGTATATCAGTATGTAGTGTCTCTACTTTAAAGAGTCCTCTCCTGCTGATGTTCAGGTGTATATCAGTATGTAGTGTATCTACTTTAAAGAGTCCTCTCCTGCTGATGTTCAGGTGTATATCAGTATGTAGTGTCTCTACTTTAAAGAGTCCTCTCCTGCTGATGTTCAGGTGTATATCAGTATGTAGTGTATCTACTTTAAAGAGTCCTCTCCTGCTGATGTTCAGGTGTATATCAGTATGTAGTGTCTCTACTTTAAAGAGTCCTCTCCTGCTGATGTTCAGGTGTATATCAGTATGTAGTGTCTCTACTTTAAAGAGTCCTCTCCTGCTGATGTTCAGGTGTATATCAGTATGTAGTGTCTCTACTTTAAAGAGTCCTCTCCTGCTGATGTTCAGGTGTATATCAGTATGTAGTGTCTCTACTTTAAAGAGTCCTCTCCTGCTGATGTTCAGGTGTATATCAGTATGTAGTGTCTCTACTTTAAAGAGTCCTCTCCTGCTGATGTTCAGGTGTATATCAGTATGTAGTGTCTCTACTTTAAAGAGTCCTCTCCTGCTGATGTTCAGGTGTATATCAGTCTGTAGTGTCTCTACTTTAAAGAGTCCTCTCCTGCTGATGTTCAGGTGTATATCAGTATGTAGTTTCTCTACTTTAAAGAGTCCTCTCCTGCTGATGTTCAGGTGCATATCAGTCTGTAGTGTCTCTACTTTAAAGAGTCCTCTCCTGCTGATGTTCTGGTGTATATCAGTCTGTAGTGTCTCTACTTTAAAGAGTCCTCTCCTGCTGATGTTCAGGTGTATATCAGTCTGTAGTGTCTCTACTTTAAAGAGTCCTCTCCTGCTGATGTTCAGGTGTATATCAGTATGTAGTTTCTCTACTTTAAAGAGTCCTCTCCTGCTGATGTTCAGGTGTATATCAGTATGTAGTGTCTCTACTTTAAAGAGTCCTCTCCTGCTGATGTTCTGGTGTATATCAGTATGTAGTGTCTCTACTTTAAAGAGTCCTCTCCTGCTGATGTTCAGGTGTATATCAGTATGTAGTGTCTCTACTTTAAAGAGTCCTCTCCTGCTGATGTTCAGGTGTATATCAGTATGTAGTGTCTCTACTTTAAAGAGTCCTCTCCTGCTGATGTTCAGGTGTATATCAGTATGTAGTGTCTCTACTTTAAAGAGTCCTCTCCTGCTGATGTTCAGGTGTATATCAGTATGTAGTGTCTCTACTTTAAAGAGTCCTCTCCTGCTGATGTTCAGGTGTATGTCAGTGTGTAGTGTCTCTACTTTAAAGAGTTCTCTCAGACGAAGCCCTCCTGCTTTTCTTTCTGTCAAATACATTTCCCATAAACCCAGTTAATGAAACCGGAGCTGCTGTGTCAACACATAGCATCGCAGGGCTGTAACCTAATTATTTGGCTATTAAAACGCATAAATGCACTTTATTCGTGTCTTGTGTGAAACCTTGCAGCGTCAGTTGGTGTGTGTGTGTGAGTGTGTGAGTGTGTGTGTGTGAGAGTGAGTGCAAACACATGGCTGATAAAGAGCATACAGGAAGGAAGGACTGATAAAACCACTGATACAGGAAGTAGTTCAGCTGTGATAATACAGCATGTATGGAACTGTGCCGATGGTTATCACAAACAGCCTTCAGTACAATGGCAGCCTGGATATTAATATTAAACGGTTTATTTTTAGCAACATTATCCTATCTGGGAAAACCGTTTAAACTGGGAAGTCTCTGCTGAGCTGGTTGAATTTGAGCTTTTGTTGTAGCCCGAAATAAATTTACTTTTTACATCGACTAAAAATACATATTTACATTGAATTTAAAGACAAAGTTATCCATTTATACATCGGAAAAATAAGGTTTTATAGCAAGAATATTCCACGTGTTTCCAATTTAGTTATAGAAGGTGTACTTATCTTCCCATTTTGTAAATTTCTTCATATCCAGTTGATTTCCCCCTAAAAACACGTTTTCGAGAGACTTCTTCCTCCCACCTTCCCGTGGGAGCTGTACCGGAACCATCCATTTATTTTGCGAGAGGAAGTATTTGTGTCTTTATGTGTGTGTGCGTCTCAGAGGGGAGCTGCAGCTGCGAGGGCTGAAAGAATGGCCTGTCAGTGTTGAGGTCGGAAAACCAGGAAGAGTCTGACTTGTAAAGTATGTACCGTACTTTTCGGACTATAAGCCGCGACTTTTCCCCCCATTTTTTTTGTACAGCTAACGGCCACTAGGGAACCTCCTACATCTATGGATTTTACAGGTAACATTAACCACCTTTAACGCTACGGGCTCTAGGACCGGTCCGCGCCCGCCACCTTTAAGCGGCGGGCTCCAGCGGGAAAAGCTGGAGGCCGGAAAAGAGTGAGACAGGTAGCGCGCCAAAGTGAAAGTGGAACTGAGAGACGGAACGAGAGCAAGACAGACGGACAATTTAGCTGCTGCGGCTTATATGCAGGTGCGCTTTATAGTCCGACAAGTACGGTACCTGGAATTGGAAATGATGACGATCTACACTGGTTATATACCTGAAATAAAAAAAATTGAAGAAGCCCTATTATGTTTTTGGGGGCGGGTTCCCTTCCTTGTCGTGTGTTCTATAGGTTTTTAGTGCATGTAAATGGGCTGCAAACGCTAAAATTCCAAATTCCATCGTTATATAACACTCACGCTCCTATTGGCTAGCGCTCTGTACGTGATAGGCTAAGAGGCGGGACATCTCGAAACGGTTGACCAATCAGAGCAGACTTGGCTCTGGGTTCAGACAGAGGGTCAGTTGGTAACATTATATACAAGAGAGGAAACAATTAAACAATTAATTTAGAGGTTTTAAGCGAAAATGTTGATATAAAAATTACAAATAAGATCATTTTCAAGGAAAAAACGTCCAACATCGCTTGTTTTCTACCAAACTGTGAGAATTAAACAACTATTTTAAAGACTTTATGGGCATGTTCCACTATTTGAGTATTCATTTTAGTCTGAGCAACCAATAGATTTAACAATTAAAGCTATGGGTATTTGCGGCCATGTTCAAACCAGATGCCTATTATATAAGCTACGAAGTGTCTTTTGCAATTTGGTGCACAGTGCATACTTGACAGGTCAGACTTCCCCCTTCTCGTTTCCCTAACTCTGCATAGAGTCTGAATATTGCATCATATTTTATATATAATTCAATATGTCATTGAATATTGCATGCATACGCTTTATTTGAATTCCGACCCTGTAACGCTGCAGCTGTCCGGGAAAGAATAGAGAATGAAAACATCAAGACTGGACAAAGATTGAGAATAGAATCGCTGACGGGAGAGATGAACGAGGAAGTAGATATTGTAAGCGTGTAAAGACTCTTCTTTACGATTTGAATACACCCGATTTTTCAATGACAGGTTGATTATGTCGGCCTCGATGTGACCGTCATGACATCTCGTCTTGAAATGTGCTTCTTCAACAAAAAAAAGTGGTCTTATCTCGCCTCCTCCCTTTATGATATCCCAGCATTCAGTTGGGTACAGCGTGTGATGAGAGAATCAGTTTGCTTTGAACATGGTTGAATGCGGCGCTGATGAAAGCTCACGCTGATAATAGCTTTTTCATTATGTCCTTAGCCGGGGTTTCATTTTGTGTCTGTCTTTCTCGCTGCTCTGGCTGTGTTCCAGCGCCTTTTTAAATGGTTGTGTGTTTGGGAATATTATATTTTATGCTCGATTAAGCTGAATGGAGATTGTGGTGGGAGTGTGGGGTTGTGTTCGGTTCTCAATATAGACGTTAGCGATGTCCAAATGGAAGCAGATTATATTTTACCCTGTAACCCCATGTGGCTTTTTAAGATTGTATGTCATGATTTTTTAACAGAAGAATTCGATAATAGAGATTACTTTTATTTTTTTTAAATGGTATTCTATTTGTTTTCCTGTTATGAGGTTTTCTCAGAATTTTTATTGCTTTCAGAACTTCGACTTTTTTCGGACTTTTTTTTCCCAGAAATCTGATTTATTTCAGAATTCTGACTTTTTTGTTAGGATTTAGATTTTTTTCTTCAGAATTCTGACTTTTTTCAGATTTCAGAATTATTTCAGACTTTTTCAGGATTTTGACGTTTTCAATATTCTCAACATTTTACAGAATTCAGACTTTTTACAGAATTCAGACTCTTTTCAAAATTCAGACTTTTCAGTATTTCTCACTATTATTTATTTATTCAGAAAAGTCGGATTTTGAAGGTTAATCCGATGTTTTTTTGTTTTCAGAATTCCGACTTTTTACGTAATGTTGACTTTTTTCAGAATTTAGACTTTTTCAAAATGTTGACTTTTTTCAATAATATCTGCACAAACAAGATATTAGCTATCAAGCTGAGATTCCACAGATTCTCGGGGTATAAGTATCATCACTGAGCGATCAAAAGGGAAGGGCAGGGGAAGACATCACACGACGTAGCTTTACGGAGAAAAATCGGGATACATGTTTTACCTTTTGCTGTTTCTGATCGAAAGTTGTGTTCAATGGCATTAAAACGATAAAAACGCCGCTGAAGGTTAATCCAATGTTTTTTTGTTTTCAGAATTCCGACTTTTTTCGAAATGTTGACTTTTTTTCAGAATTTAGATTTTTTTTCAGAATTCAGGCTTTTTTTAAATGTTGACTTTATTCAATGTTCTGTCTCACAATTTGTCAGATTCTTTTTTTCAGAAGAGTCGGATTTTCAATATTCTCACATTTTCCGAATTGTCACTTTTTTCAGAAAAGTCTGATTTATTTTTTTCAGAATTCAGACTTTTTCACAATTGTAATTGAGTTCCCTGGATCCTCGGGGAAAGCTGCATTCCCCCATGCAGTGCTAACGTTAATCTGAATTCCAACATCACGCTGGACTGGAGAAGTCGCTTTGTAAAATGGGCCCATTGAGAACAGGATATGAAGCCAAACATTAATCACACAACAAACGTCTTTATCGTTTGTTTTGGTTTGAGGGCAGGGTCAGGTTGAACTCTCCTCCTTTTGTTTTTTTAAAGAATTCTTGAAATGCTACGTCAAGGACATTTGGGGAAATTCTCTGAAGTCGTATTTGTTGGAGATATTTGCAAACTTGTTGGAGGAAACGTAAATCATTTTTATCGACTCAAGTCACTTAAAGTTTGACGACATAACGGACAGCGATGGGAAAGTCCCACATGTGTTTCTGTCGCCCTTTAGTTGACATGGTTGTTACGGTCCCTCCTAAACTAGGCGTACAAAGGGAAGTTAAAAACATAAAAATAACCCAGAGGAAGGAGAAAAAGAGAGGAGGCTGATTTGGCAAACTTAGTAGATAATGTTGAATGACTTGAAAGGGAAGAAGACAATCTACAAACTCAAGATAAACTGAGAACAACTTTCTCCTAAAAGAAAGTGACTGAAGTTTTCGATACACAAACATAAACTGGAGCACTTCTTGTGATTCTTTGGGAGTGTTGATGATTGACCGGTTCATTACCATCCTTCCTCCTCTCAGACTCCCCGGAGGAATATCCATCACTTTGAGCGAAACCAGATGTGCTTGCCCTCCACCTCTGCAGCCATCCATCAGAGAGGGTGGATGTTTTGAGGAATGTTGCATTAAGTTGTAATTCCTCAAAAGCAGTCGTCTTCTGTTGGTGGGAAAAACTTCACTTTAGATCCTTTAGTGCAGGGGTGTCAAACTCAAATGTCATCGCGGGCCACATCAGCATTATGGTTGCACTCAAAGGGCCGGTTGTAACTTTAAGACTATATATAAAATAATGTATGATATTACATCATTGCCTCTGCATTGGATTATCATCGGATAGGGTAAAAACTTCATAATTAACTACGTCTGAAAGCAGAAGTCTAGGGCAAATAATTGCAAGTGTTTTCAGTGCGTATGTCCCAAAATGATTTAAAAAGAAAAGCCAAATTCTGGAGAAAAAAATAGAAGTGACATTTTGAAATAAAAATCTAATTCTGAGAAAAAGGAATTCTGTGAAAAAATGGATATTTTGAGATGCATTGTGGGACATGTAGTTTATGGGCAACGTGCTTCTGTAGCATGTAACCGTATAATAAACATATTATATTCTTTGCAAGCTCTTGTGGGGCCACATAAAATGAAGTCGCGGGCCGAATGTGGCCCCCGGGCCTTGAGTTTGACACCCCTGCTTAGTGTCTCCCTCCCTGCAGCTGCACTGTACCGTCAGGCTTTTATGGTTATTTTAACGTTTTGTTTGAAAATGTAGACATTATTTACTTGTTTTCACATTGTTTTGGCCCGCAGGTTTTTTTTCTTCTTCACGAAACTGTATCTCAGAGCTTCTTAACATTTAAAAACCTATGAATGTGTCATACCCCACTTAACGGGAAGGAACTCAGCTAACTGACGATACGAGCCATTTTTACCGAAACAAAACACAAGTCTCACAAGAAGCGTCTAAATGAGCCCATAGCGAAATAATGCTAACGCGCTTAGCACAGAACTCACGGTAGAAATACTTATCGGATCTGCACAAACAAGATATTAGCTAGCAAGCTGAGATTCCACAGATTCTAGGGGTATAGGTATCATCACTGAGCGATCGAAAGGGAAGGGCAGGGGAAGACATCACACGATGTAGCTTTACGGAGAAATGTCTTACCTTTTGCTGTTTCTGATCAAAAGTTGTGTTCAATGGCATTAAAACGATAAAAACGCCGCTGAAGGTTAATCCAATGTGTCTGAAATGATAACTGATAATCCATCACCATATGAGATTTCATATTAGCTGCTACGAGAGTGTATGGCAGCTTCCGGTTTTGGGCATTCTGGCTACGCATCACTCATTCACCAATGGGTAATGTTTAGATGGATTTTAGGAACCTCCCCTCGATTCTATTGGCTCTAACGGTTAACAAGAGGTGTCAATCATCAACATGGACCGAGGGGCCAGAGATATGGAAAATGCACCCAAATGACCCCAGAAGTGGGTTTTTTTCTTCTAAATCTCTCTAAAAAGGTCAAATATCACTTGTTTTGCATCGATCTTGATACAGGGTACTTATGATATGTTGTAGTTTGGATTCCTAAAGCTTTTAGTCTCCGATCCCATCATTCTCTTTCTCACATGTGTGTGGTTCTCACTATAAGTAATGTTGTTGTTTTTTGGACGGACACTTTAATTAAACGTTTTTTACTATGTTCAATCTGAATTTACTTTAAAACAAAAAAAATATCTATATTGATCTGACTTCTCTACGTCCAACTCCCAGGTTTATCATGACTTTGAGAACAAAGATTATGAATTTAACCCTTTTAGAAGTTATGGTCATTTGTTCTGGGAATGTCATTTTCGAGCCTGAGGCCTGAAAAACCGGCTCGGGACTCAACAGGTTAAAGTCTTAAATGAATCGATTGCTGGTACAATTATCGGTTAGTTAATTGGCAATAAATTAACTGCCATCTATCTTGAGCATCAATTCATCACGAAAGACTCATGTTAGAGTTATTCCACAAAGTTGCACAGCGAAATTCATCCAAGCATTTTCTCTATTCCATTGACATACATTTATTTATTTAATTTTTTTGCTGTTGTATTTCTTTTTAAGTGTTTTTACCAAACCAAAAATCGTTTTAAACTTATGCTATATAAATAAAACTTGATTTGATTTTAAAAAAGTCAATAATGTTCAAATTCCAACTTGTCAAATGTAGGAAACTGGCCTGGGGTATTGCTGCCATCTCTCTTAAGGCGGGACAGCTTGGGCGCATTGTTGTTGCCAGTCTGTGACGGAGCACAAGCCGCCATGAGGTTTTAGTTCAGGGACGAAGGTTCCCTGGCGCACGTTCTTCTCTACGGACGAGAGCTCTCTAGATTCAGGGTCCATAACTGTTTAGTCTCGCTGTCTCGTGAATTCTCCGCCGAAGCTCCAAATAAACCGTCAGTGTTTGCCGTCAGAGCTCCAGCTCTCCTCGTGTCTCTCTGAGTCCTGACTCCATCAGAGCTCCAGCTCTCCTCGTGTCTCTCTGAGTCCTGACTCCATCAGAGCTCCAGCTCTCCTCGTGTCTCTGAGTCCTGACTCCATCAGAGCTCCAGCTCTCCTCGTGTCTCTGAGTCCTGACTCCATCAGAGCTCCAGCTCTCCTCGTGTCTCTGAGTCCTGACTCCATCAGAGCTCCAGCTCTCCTCGTGTCTCTGAGTCCTGACTCCATCAGAGCTCCAGCTCTCCTCGTGTCTCTCTGAGTCCTGACTCCATCAGAGCTCCAGCTCTCCTCGTCTCTCTGAGTCCTGACTCCATCAGAGCTCCAGCTCTCCTCGTGTCTCTCTGAGTCCTGACTCCATCAGAGCTCCAGCTCTCCTCGAGTCTCTGAGTCCTGACTCCATCAGAGCTCCAGCTCTCCTCGTGTCTCTGAGTCCTGACTCCATCAGAGCTCCAGCTCTCCTCGTGTCTCTCTGAGTCCTGACTCCATCAGAGCTCCAGCTCTCCTCGTGTCTCTCTGAGTCCTGACTCCATCAGAGCTCCAGCTCTCCTCGTGTCTCTCTGAGTCCTGACTCCATCAGAGCTCCAGCTCTCCTCGTGTCTCTGAGTCCTGACTCCATCAGAGCTCCAGCTCTCCTCGTGTCTCTGAGTCCTGACTCCATCAGAGCTCCAGCTCTCCTCGTGTCTCTCTGAGTCCTGACTCCATCAAAGCCCAGCACACTGCGGAGTAAATTCAACCTTTCCCTGCGGCTCGATGAAGCTGCAAAGATCCCAAATATGAGCAAATCCCCACTCGTCAAATGTGAGGATTTGCAGCTTTTCATTCGTTGGACTCTTGTTTGGAAACTTCTCAGGGATTTTCAAGAAGCCGCTTTGTGCTTTCAGGACACGGCCGTTGTTGCCGGAGTCTAAACGCACCACAGAACCTGGGAGTCAGGTTTTATGTGGCAGCTCTCGGTTATGAATGTGTGGCATTAAGTGCAGCCGGGCGGCCGGCGTTCAGTCGAGCTTCTCCGGGGAAATAAAGGAATACCACGACACGTGTTTCCTGATAATGCAGCACCGTAGATCCTGAGATATGGAGAGAGGACTGGGCGTGGAAGAAGGCGAGACATCGGGGGACAAAAAGCCTGTCCTCTTTAATGCTTCCACACATGTGGTTTTGCTCGGTGTGTCTCTGATCTGTCAGCCCCCTCACCCCCCCCCCTCTGCCGCTCTGTAAACAATGAAATTCCTCCGCCGTGGATCCGTTTAGTTTCCACTACATTTCGTCTCCGTGGCCCGACCGATATATAGAGTCAACACTTCCTGTCAGACGGTTAAACAAACTCCAAACCCGTCATCTCTTCCCCCCTCAATCATTTGACGTCTCCTCATTCCTCACGCCTTCGACGGGGGTCCGTGATCTCATGTATGTGACGAATAACGTATTGATAAAAACAAGCGAAAGCTACGTAGCATTAGCGCTCTGTATCTTTTAAGTGTTGGTTTTGAAATCCTTTTGCAAAGTTCTGGCACCTTCTTATATCACTGCTTCTCTGTCGTTTCAGGTCCTCTGTTTTAAAACTTCTATTTGCGTGTGTTTTCCTAATTAGCAGTGGTTTGACCCCTCAGAGCCACCGTACATTGCCCTCATGAACCCACACAGAGCAGCAGCTTCAGAGAGGGATTTACCCAGCATGCCATTGGCCTCATAACAAAGTGTGTGTGTGTGTGTGTGTGTGTGTGTGTGTGTGTGTGTGTGTGTGTGTGTGTGTGTGTGTGTGTGTGTGTGTGTGTGTGTGTGTGTGTGTGTGTGTGTGTGTGTGTGTGTGTGTGTGTGTGTGTGTGTGTGTGTGTGTGTGTGTGTGTGTGTGTGTGTGTGTGTGTGTGTGTGTGTGTGTGTGTGTGTGTGTGTGTGTGTGTGTGTGTGTGTGTGTGTGTGTGTGTGTGTGTGTGTGTGTGTGTGTGTGTGTGTGTGGTGTGTGTGTGTGTGTGTGTGTGTGTGTGTGTGTGTGTGTGTGTGTGTGTGTGTGTGTGTGTGTGTGTGTGTGTGTGTGTGTGTGTGTGTGTGTGTGTGTGTGTGTGTGTGTGTGTGTGTGTGTGTGTACAGAGTGATGAAACGGAGAGGTTGTGTTTGGGAAAATGGGTCAGAAGGAAATTCAGGGTGTGTGTGTGTGTCACAGCTGAGACCGTGTTGTCAACAATGTGGGAAGTTGCTCTTTGTGTGTTTATGTGTTGACTGTGCATAACTTAATTCCATAGGGAAGCCAAAGCAACAACGCCTCCATTTCCTGTCCTAATTGCTTAAAGTCCCACAAACACACACACACACACACACTGTATCCGTCACATACACACACACACACACACACACACACACACACACACACTGTATCCGTCACACACACACACACACACACACACACACACACACACACACACACTGTATCTGTCTCACACACACACACACACACACACACACACACACACACACACACACTGTATCCGTCACACACACACACATACACACACACACTGTATCCGTCACATACACACACACACACACACACACACCACACACACACACACTGTATCTGTCACACACACACACACACACACACACGTCACACACACACACACACACACACTCCTGTTTAAGAAGGACTTTTGCAGATAGTTTAGGGAGTTGCATTTATTATTTATTTTTGACATAATAGCCTATTTATCATTTTTACCATACTTGTTAAAACCTTTCTTATTTCTCCCGACGACACAATATATATATATATATATATAATACATATATATATATATATATCCTCTATTTACATCTTTCTTTTCCTTTAGCTTCGGAAACAAATGCCCCAAAATGTTATTTTCTATTGGCTAGTGCTCCAACACATTGTACGTGATAGGCTAAGGGGGCGGGACTCTAAGCGGTTGACCAATCACAACAGAGCCGACCAGCTAACCAATCAGAGCAGACTGGGCTCTGGTTTCAGACGGAGGGTGAGAAGAGGTGCTGCAGCACAGGCAGTATGAGAACAGCTTTTTGAACATTAAAGCAAGGAGACGCGTCCCAGTGGAGGAGCTAACTGAGGTTAGCATGCATCTTTAAATGCTCTTCTTACCCAGCATGCTCGCTGAGCTCTGGAGCAGACGCCATCACTCAGGATAGTATTTACCCCGCTGCCCGAGTTTACTGACCTGGACATCAATCAGTCACAATCCACACACCTGTGTAGCTAAAGGGTTGGAAACAGTGTGTGTGTGTGTGTGTGTGTGTGTGTGTGTGTGTGTGTGTGTGTGTGTGTGTGTGTGTGTGTGTGTGTGTGTGTGTGTGTGTGTGTGTGTGTGTGTGTGTGTGTGTGTGTGTGTGTGTGTGTGTGTGTGTGTGTGTGTGTGTGTGTGGTGTGTGTGTGTGTGTGTGTGTGTGTGTGTGTGTGTGTGTGTGTGTGTGTGTGTGTGTGTGTGTGTGTGTGTGTGTGTGTGTGTGTGTGTGTGTGTGTGTGTGTGTGTGTGTGTGTGTGTGTGTGTGTGTGTGTGTGTGTGTGTGTGTGTGTGTGTGTGTGTGTGTGTGTGTGTGTGTGTGTGTGTGTGTGTGTGTGTGTGTGTGTGTGTGTGTGTGTGTGCTCACTTTTATATCAAATCTGTCAAAAAAAGAAAATGATATGATCATATTTATCCCTTTTGATTTGACCTGTAACAGTTGGTCATTCTTCAGATGATTATCTAATAACCTTCTCTGTTCACTGACTCACAGCCAGCGCAGGAGTCTCATCGTTATTCTGTGGCTAAGAAAGAGGGACGGGAGAATACACGAGGACGTCTGAATAATAAAACTCTGCGTCCTCACGGAGAAACATCGCTCCGAGTATTTCCATTTTTAATATAGTTAGAAATACACACTTTTCTCCCATTCTAAGTTATACTCATGTCGACTTCTAGCGTCACTTTGGGCCTCTATTTTCAATATGTATACAACCCAAATAAATGGAGAAGCAGATTAATCAAAATGCACATAATTAATTATTTACATAATACATTTGAGACCTGCTCTATCGAAATCAGTCGCATTGACTCGAAGATACATGTTGAGTTGTACACGCTGCTGGAAAGAGGAGATTCATAGCTTTCTAATGATATCAGGATGGTTGTTGTACTCCAAATATATTATATATATAATATTGCCACTTTCACACCAGCGCTTTTTCAGCTCCAGCTCGGAGCTAGCCTGAAAAGCGCCGGGTTTTCCTGTTCACACCGCAGCGGCGCATGGCTCCGGAATCCGCTTCATTTCCAGCTCCAAAAAATTGTCGGTCCAGAGGCAAGAGCTTTGGAGCTAAGAGGCGACGTCGCTTACGTCTCTCTTATGTCGAGGCGTGCAGGAAACTAAACCCACCTCCCCTGAACATGGGTCGACTGTCAGCCTGCCTACAAGCAGTAGTGCCTATAAACACACTTTATAAAGTCAGGCAGCACTAACCAGGCTTCGTGTGATTCTGTTTATGTGTACCTTACTTTGACCATCCGTTCACTGTTATCGATCACTGTGGAGAGAGGCAGACGTGTTGCTTTGTATTATTGCAGCTATCAAGTAGTCAGTTTAGCTTCGGTTGCTATGCCAACATCACCCGTTTTATACCAGAGAAACTTTCATAACAGCGTTGTGATACCAAACAGCGTCAATTCAGACTGACACACATTCACTTAGGCTAAGGGGAACTGGGGATACGCACCAGCTGCTTGTGTGAGTGGGACAGTGAATACTTTAGAGCGGCCGCTGCAGTGTGAGCTAACCGGGAGCTAACGGGAGAATAAACTCCCGTGGACGAGCAGCCAGCACTGCAGCGGTCGGTACATGCTGCAGAAACACATGAATAAACAATGAACCACGGCACTCTGGAGCAAAGCATAAGGTTGGAGAAGTCGTTATTCAATTTATTCTGGCTTCGTGTGATTAAAAGCAACACGATCATCGACCCGACGCAGTTGTTGTTGTTGTTGTTGTGAGCTGCCGTTGGGGAGCAAATCAGCGATGTAAACGGTGACGCCATGACGCAGCAGGGGCAGCTCTGGGGCGCCAGTGGGCGGTGTGAACAGAGCGGGAGCTGAAAAGGGAAACCGGAGCTGAATCAGAAAAGCTCTGGTGTGAAAGCCGCAAGAGAGAAAAAGGCCTTCAAGTTTCCTCTCCTCTGGAATCCATCGATCTGATTGGTTGTTAGCAAATGATCAAAATACTACGGAGGGAAGATATTTTCGTTTGGATTACTGGTCTGGGGGAAGCTCGCGAGTGTGTGTGTATACGTGTGTGTTCGTGTAATGTTGCGTTTGTGTGTGTTGTGTTTGTTTCCCGGGGAAAACCCTCAGGAGAAACACCGGCTGTTGTTTTGCCCGCTGTGCCGTTAAATTACTCCGTTCTCCGCTTGTAATTATGCCGAAGCTTCAAAGTTGTATTTATCACCTGAATTTGCCGAAACAAGTTTAATATTCTGAAAGCCAAGACGTTGTTTATTTGAAACCAGATGAAAACAAAGTGTAACGAACCCTGCCGTGTTATTTATGATTACTCTACGCTTACATTCATAACGTCAGCGGAGGGAGGGGGGGCGGCGCTGCGGAGGAGCAGATTGCGAATGAGAGGTGCCTATCGTCCCTTTAAAAGCTTCAAACATGTATTTATCGTGTGAGTTTGGAAATAAAAGTTTCATATTCTGAAAGCCAAGACTTTGTTTGTTTAAAATCAAACAAAACACCCGAACCCCGAACAAATAGTTTTTTACGCAAATCCACGTTTATTTTGAAATGAGCCGTTGCGACTTCCGACTGATTTGAATTGATTTGAGAATTCATTATTATTCATGATTTAAAATGATCTTATAATATACTTTATAACAGTCTTAGCTTCTGCCATTTTTATACTCCTACATCTCCCTGTGTATAGTTACTCAATTTAACTAACATTTGATATAGATTACCTGACAATTAATACTTTATCCATGGCTTTTACTTTACCCATTAAATTCATTTCCTCTGAGTGTAACCATATGTGTTCATATCCACTAACGACATCTTCGGTCTCTTTTTTATTACATTATAACAATATAACTGCGCAATAATAGTCGTCGTCGCCCCTGAATCCCACATGATGAATATTTAGCGTCTCTTTTCACGCTTCATCCTGATGATGGAAGGACACGTTGTGAGGAGTGATGCTTCACCATCTGGATGTTTAGATGTTTGGATGTTAGACACTCCAACATACTGTATGGACACACACTCGTATAAAACACACACACACACACATTCACAAGCATATGGTTCTTTGAGATAGAGCGAGACAGAGCACCGAGGGCCTCCACACTGTCAGAAGTGCTGCCAAACTAAATTCAACACACACACACACACACACACACACACACTCTGTCTCGCCTCACTAACTGCTTTGCTGCTTGTTTCCATGAAAACTAAAAAAGGGAACATTTGTTGAATTTCTGCAGGAATCTGAGTTGGTGTAAAGCAGGGGTGTCAAACTCAAGGCCCGGGGGCCAAATCCGGCCCACGACCTCATTTTCTGTGGCCCGCAAGAGCTTGCAAAGAACATAATTATACAATTGGTGTAATTGTTGAATATTTACTTTCAATTATTTGCCCTAGCTTTCTGCTTTCAGATGTAGTTAGATATTACCAGAACTGATAATAATCCAATGCAGGGCCAACAATGTAATATAATACATTATTTCATATATATTATATATTTACATATGTATATTTATATATAATTAAAATTACAACCGGCCCTTTGAGTGCAACCATAATGCTGATGCTGAGTTTGACAACCCTGGTGTAGAGTAACCGAGTACATTTTCTGGAGGAGGCTTTTAAACTTAACTTGAGTATTTTTTATTGTATGCACATTGTTAGTACTCCAGTACATCTCCGAGGTCAATATTGTCGTTTAAACTTGTTTGTGTTTTTGCAGATGCATCTTTGCAAATCTTTTGTTGGCTCAAGTCAACACACAGGTTGTAGATTTCTTCATACAAATAATATTGAGACAAATCTGTCTACAAATAAATTGTGTGAAATATGTCAAAACACTTAAAGGGGACCTATCATACAAAATGCCTTTTGTGATGTCTTCTCTCCGTCACCACGTGTCCCCGGTGTGTCGGGAACTCACGCAGCGTCAGGAAATAAAACCCTCTCTCTTTTCCTCCGTACCCAAATCTCTAAAAACGGGGAACAACGGAGCTGATCCAGATTTGCGTCCGATATGACGTAACATCTGAAATGTGGACCCACGGCCCAATCAGAAACGTTGCTATCAGAAACAATGCCCGACTGTTTTGGACGTAATATGGTCGGTGTTTACGTTAGCATTGCTAACACTCCGAGCTAACCTGTGCTGGAGAGCATGTGTGTGAAGAAGCAGGAAGTAGAAAGGAACTCAGCTTGTGGTGTAACCGGCAAGAGAGAAAGCCTTTGAGCTCCAGACTGTTTCAGAGCCTTGATAATCCATGATATGGAGTTTCATCACGGCAGCATTTAGTTTAGACGGTAGCTGCCGGGTCCCGCGTGAGCTCAGACCCCTCCTCTTTAAAGCTTTATCCCCCGAATCAGCACTTTAGAAACAGGAAGTGGAATAGAGGGATATGAGGCACGGCTAGAATGATCCGTTTGGTATTTTGAGCAAAACTCTTCATATAAATGTTTTGTATATATCCGAGTCCTGTGCTATTGCCTAAAAATAGCATTATCGGTGACCTTTAAATTAAATATGTGAAAGAAAACCTCAGAAATCTTCAAAATATATGTGGAAAATGTATTTTAGAGTGCAATGGTAATTGGTTAATGAGCCGACCGTGAAAAGAAGAAAAGGACCTTAAACATCTGCACGAGTGAGATGCCAAGAACGATGTGGAGAATCTCTGAGAAAGTTTGTCTTTCGATGAAAAAAAACCATTACATTTTTTTCCAGAAAACATGTCAATTGTTTCTGATACTTAAAAAACATGTACCGTACTTTTCGGACTATAAGCCGCGACTTTTTCCCCCATTTTTTTTGTACAGCTAACGGCCACTAGGGAACCTCCTACATCTATGGATTTTACAGGTCAAATTAACCACCTTAACACTACGGGCTCTAGGACCGATCCGCGCCCGCCACCTTTAAGCGGCGGGCTCCAGCAGGAAAAGCTGGAGGCCGGAAAAGAGTGAGACAGGTAGCGCGCCAAAGTAAAAGTGGAACCGAGAGACGGAACGACAGCAAGACAGACGGACAATTTAGCTGCTGCGGCTCATATGCAGGTGCGCTTTATCGTCCGAAAAGTACGGTATGTGATCTACATCGGAAAATAATCTGCAGCATTCACATTAATGCAGAATTATTATTCATCCAGAAAAACCTATTTAATAATGAAACTCTGACGGCGAGCGGTTACTGCACAGTGAATACTTTTCATGTAGGTTTTGCTAAACAAACTAACTTTCGGAAGGTTTTCATGCAAGACCTTTACGTAGTGGAGTGTTTTGTATTAAATGAATTATCGGAATACATTTTCCCCTGATGAAGTGAAATGTAAGATACCTGTGAGCTGTATCTGTAGCTCATTCAGCAACACGCTCCCCTGCTCATTATACGCTATAGTTTCTCTCCCGTCTCATTATGAAGATTACTCTCCAAATTGATTCCTCCTTTATCTCCTCGGTTAAAACGTCCCTTTATTTTCCAGCCTATGAGCATTAATGCTATCGTTATGAGAGGAAAACTCCGTCTGGTATCATCACAAATGTCTTTTAGTTTAATTTATGCGGTGATGAAAGCAGCTCGGGCTTTTTGTTATTATTCCAGGCGGCAGTACGCTCTCCTCTCTCGGAGATAATACGAGATTTCTGGCCCTTTCTGTGAATTAATTACGTTTAATTAACATCACTGTTCTGGGAAAGAGGAGTCGGGTGTTCTCTGTGATCTACAGCGATTCTGCAGCATGAGTTTTATTAGTTTGTACTTTGTAAAAGTGCTTTGTTATTTGAGGGGAAACTTTTCAAATATATTTGCAAGTTGAAGATTTTCCCTGGAAATCTCTTTAGAAATATGCGTTATAATTTATTTAAAGGGGACCTATCCTGCAAAATGCACTTTCTTTCACTTTTCTTTTCTCCATCACCACGTGTCCCCGGTGCGTCGGGGAACTCACGCAGCATCAGGAAATAAACCCTCTCTCTTTTCCTCCGTACCCAAATCTCTAAAAACGGGGAACAACGGAGCTGATCCAGATTTGCGTCCGATATGAACGTCGCATCTGAAATGTGGACCCACGGGCCAATCAGAAACGTCGCTATCAGAAACAACGCCCGACTGTTTTGGACGTAATATGGTCGGTGTTTACATTAGCATGCTAACACTCAGAGCTAACCTGTGCTGGAGAGCATGTGTGTGAAGAAGCAGGAAGTAGAAAGGAACTCGCCTCGTGGTGTAACCGGCAAGAGAGAAAGCCTTTGAGCTCCAGACTGTTTCAGAGCCTTGATGATCCATGATATGGCGTTTCATCACGGCAGCATTTAGTTTAGGCGGTAGCTGCCGGGTCCCGCATAAGCTCCGCCCCCTCCTCTTTAAAGCTTTATCCCCGAAATCAGCACTTTTAGAAACAGGAAGTGAAATAGAGGGACATGAGGCGTGGCTAGAATGATCCGTTTGGTATTTGGAGCGAAACACTTCAGACATGTTTTTAATATATTTGTATATATCTGAGAGCTGTGCTGATAGCTGACCTTTAACACTTCAACAATATATATTTCTCAGATGTAGAACATGTCTCTGAAGTCCCTGAAGCTTTCAGAGTCTCTTACACACACACACAGAGGATGCATATTTATGTTTAAGAGACATTAAAAAAGTGGGATTTTGCATAATAGGATACCTTTAAGTATTAATATAATATCGTTTTGATATTGTCTGCTTGAGAAGCCTGTGACCTAAGATTTTCAACGACGTAATTGCTCTGTAGCTACGCTAGCTTGACGACAAAGGACCTTGAGTTGCATTATGGCCGAGGTGGACCATGTTTTAGGTCGCGTTTAGTTCGGTCGTCTTTGTTGTATTTTGCCCACTGCATCACAACGAGAGCCTTTTTAACTTCATTTGGTTTGAACTACTTTCACTTTTCTAAGAATAGCATCACATAAAACGTTAACGGCTGTGGGAGAACTAGCAGAAGATCAGCCGACAGAGTGAAGTGTTAAGATGTAAAAAGCAGCACTGCATTAAGTCGTCTCCGGCTCAGAAACTCGACGGGTTGCGTTTCCTGTAATCGGAGAGAAACCCCTCGGGGCGTTTCTTAGAGTTTCAACAAATCCAAGCTTTGTTTTTAGATATCGGATTACCGAACGCTCCAAATGTACACAAAATGAAACTTGTCCTCGACTTCCATTACGAGTAGTATTTGTGAAACGATGTTTTGAAAGCAACGGCGTACATGTTTACAGTCCCTTCATTTGTTTTCTGACCCTAGTTACTTTAGCAGATTCAGATTATAAATTAAATAATACGTCAGGATGTATTTTCATAGATTACCAGGCGCGTTTAGAGCAGTGGAATTAAGTCCACTTCTACAAGCTTCTCCAGTATTAATCTAACATGGGCTACTTACTTTACTCGTGTTGTTGGTATTTTGAAGTATTATTGTGTGCTTAATTGTGTGTATAATACATTTGAAATGCAGGACTTTTATTTTGTGGTCGTTTTTACACGTGTCTGACATATAAACCCCTTCCACCGTTCACTCAACCTGTCTTGTTTTTTCTCCAGGTGTTTCATGTCATCGGGGATCAACGGGCCTGAACGCTGAACAGGTAAGAAGATGTATTAGAACTTCCTCTGACTTTCATTCTGAGTTTCCCTCCAAAAAAACCCTCTGAAGAATCGCTCCTTTGTTCCCCCTCAGACTACTTTCTCTTTCTCCCCTTTCACATGCGATCATTTTTCAGTCTGTCGTTGCAAAGCATTGTGGGTTCCCATGAATGCCATCGGCTGTTTATTTTGGCGGCTGTGTGTGTGTGTGTGTGTGTGTGTGTGTGTGTGTGTGTGTGTGTGTGTGTGTGTGTGTGTGTGTGTGTGTGTGTGTGTGTGTGTGTGTGTGTGTGTGTGTGTGTGTGTGTGTGTGTGTGTGTGTGTGTGTGTGTGTGTGTGTGTGTGTGTGTGTGTGTGTGTGTGTGTGTGTGTGTGTGTGTGTGTGTGTGTGTGTGTGTGTGTGTGTGTGTGTGTGTGTGTGTGTGTGGTCTAGCATTACTATACTTGTGGGGACCTAAATCTGTTTACATAGTCACGTGTGGGGGACTCGCCTCCCTTATGGGGACAAATTGGAGGTCCCCATAAGGGGGATCATTAATTTTAGGGTGAAGACTTGGTTAGGGTTAAGTGTGTGTGTGTGTGTGTGTGTGTGTGTGTGTGTGTGTGTGTGGTTAATTGGTGGCTTCAGGCCGTTTTTATAGAACTGAATTCTTGCTGAGACCCTGCTGCCCCTCACACACACACTCCTCACATATCAGCCAACTACTGACACCCTACACACACCTCTCTCTCTCTCTCTCTTATTGTATTGCTTTCCAAGACGTTGTTTAGGGAACTTTAATATGCAAACACAACCAACATTAGGTAATATAGACGTTTTAAAAGGTCTCTATTCTGCTTTTCCCTTTCCCTTAAGATAAAGGAACATGAGTATCTACACTTAACACTTAAAGCTCTTATCCTCGTCCACACACAAGGAACCTTAAATCGTGTAGGATGTAAATGAAGCGTCAGGTATGTTGATGTCCATCTTTAAGGGATCAGAAGCCTCTGGTCTTCAGAACAGATCAGGAGCAACATGTCTGATCTTGTGTCCACTTCTTCTCGTCCACTTCTTCTCGTCCACTTCTTCTCGTCCACTCCTCCCCCTCGGTGGCATCCATCGTTGTCCCTGGTTTCCTATTTAAAATGCAGAATCTGAAAGGGACCGAGCGCATGAAGTAGAGGAAAGTAAAAACGTGCTACCGAGACATTCTCTACTCCTCAGACGTCCATCAACCCGTTGAGCATCAGATAATCCACCGATTTGTGTCTCCCTGAGAAATGGCGTTGTGGTTCCACTTGTTGTTGTTGTTGTTGTTGTTGTCTGCAGGATTATGGAAGAACGATTAGCCTGATTTAAATGAAACTTAGTTGGTGTAGCACGAGCCAAGGAATAAACCGTTGCATTTTGGAGTGGATCAAATCACTGTGCCGATACACAGTATTATGTCGCATTGTCAGAGGTTTGCCCCCGTCCAAATGGGCTTCTGGTTTATTGTGTGTTTAATAACCGATGTGTGGCACATGTGCGTGCAGAGGCCTCCCCCCGTTATCCTGCAGCCTTCCTTTGAGTTTAAATCCACATTAGATTCTGAAAAGGATGAGGGACGTTGCTCGAGTGTCAGCAGGGTGTGGTCAGTTCAGTTGAAACCACGCCCTGCACCGATGTAGCTTTGTACATAGAGCCGCAAAACCAAGAACCTTCCCCATACCTCTTGTTTGCCATGACTACACGCTGCGATATTAAACTGGGTGAAGCTGCTTTTTAACTGCGTTGTTAAAGCTATTTTTACACTCGGAGAAACGCATGCTTTTTAATCCAATGGGAATCTTCTGCATTATTCGTGCATAATATCTCGAATAAATGAACTTTACGTTTTGTTGGGAATTTTGGTAATGGCATGTATGGCTAGTTTGTACATCGTTGCAGGAAACACTGATGTAATATAGGAACCGCTTTTCTAAGATGTTTGCAATCAAAGTGAAATGCCACTCAGCTCTATGCTTAAGGAAGTCATTTTGTCTGCATTCACACTGTTCTAGAAATCTAATCCTAAAACGAATCCCAAGGAGTTGAGACTTGGACTCGAGTCATGGATTAAGTATTTCATCTCTTTACTCTTATTCTTTTCTACTTATACTTCAGCAAAGATTTTGAATGCATGACTTATATTTGCAACAGAGTGTTTCTACAGTTTCAAAGCAACTACTAAAACGTAAAGGTGGGTAAGAATGGAGGAACCGGCGCGAGTGCGCTAGAATTTGAAAACACACAGCCGGGACAAATCTGCCACTTCCTCACAGAGCCCCTCCCCCAACACACAGGAACGCACACATGACCAATGAGGGCACGAGATAAGTGTGTGCCCCGATGGGAAGGCTGACAGGCAGGTAGGCCATCCAGTTACTTTAGCCGGCTCAGATGATGGTCGAGCTTTTCACAGCGCCACGGCTTCCACAGATATGTTTTAATGTATTTGTTGTCAAAGCACTTCAGATATTCTTTGCTATCGGACGTTAAGAGCATTCCATGGAATATAGCAAAATGTCTCTGAAGTGAATTACCTACCCCACCTTTAAGTAAAAGTTCTGCGTTCTTCGTCCACCTCTGTTCAAGGTCAATCTAAATGCATCTCTCTAAAGTTCTGCAAATGGGGGAGGAGGAGAGATGTAACACGGAGGAACACTGCAAGACGAGAAACAATGGAAACAAAGTCAGAATGGATGAAAGCACTAAAGAGAAATGCAGAAAAGAAAGAAAAGCAGGAAAAAGTTAGAGAGGGAGAGAGAGAGAGGGAGAGGGGGAGAGAGAGGAGAGGGAGAGAGGGGGGAGAGAGAGGGGGAGAGATAGAGAGAGAGAGAGAGAGGGGGAGAGAGAGACAACTGAAGCGACTTTTATCAGCTGCCAACGGTGGTGTGTTTATGTGACTGTGGTGAGATGGAATACTTGTGTGTGTGTGTGTGTGTGTGTGTGTGTGTGTGTGTGTGTGTGTGTGTGTGTGTGTGTGTGTGTGTGTGTGTGTGTGTGTGTGTGTGTGTGTGTGTGTGTGTGTGTGTGTGTGTGTGTGTGTGGTGTGTGTGTGTGTGTGTGTGTGTGTGTGTGTGTGTGTGTGTGTGTGTGTGTGTGTGTGTGTGTGTGTGTGTGTGTGTGTGTGTGTGTGTGTGTGTGTGTGTGTGTGTGTGTGTGTGTGTGTGTGTGTGTGTGTGTGTGTGTGTGTGTGTGTGTGTGTGTGTGTGTGTGTGTGTGTGTGTGTGTGTGTGTGTGTGTGTGGCCTCCATCTTTTTTGCAGTGAGCCCTTTTCTTTCTGGCAAACGCTGCTTTATATATCGGGACGTTTCTTCTTTTCTTTAAACGTTTTGTCAGAGGAACATCTGGTTCAAGTTCAGCCCGATTTCTGATACTGACTTCTCCCATTCATCCATCCATCCATAAACCCATCCAGTGTACGATGTGAGGGTCTAAGGACAGAGGGTCTGAGGACAGAGGGTCTGAGGACAGAGGGTGTCGTATTGTCATACTGATATTCTGTACACACTGTGAAGTCCACTGAGACAAAAGTAACATGTGTGATATTGGGCTATAAATAAACATTGATTGATCCATTCATCCATCCATCCATAAACCCATCCATCTGTTCATCCACTCATCCATCCATCCACCCATCCATCCATAAACCCATCCATCCGTTCATCCATCCATAAACCCATCCATCTGTTCATCCACCCATCCATCCGTTCATCCATCCATAAACCCATCCATCCATCCACCCATCCATCCATAAACCCATCCATCTGTTCATCCACCCATCCATCCGTTCATCCATCCATAAACCCATCCACCCATCCATCCATAAACCCATCCATCTGTTCATCCATCCATCCACCCATCCATCCGTTCATCCATCCATAAACCCATCCACCCATCCATCCATAAACCCATCCATCTGTTCATCCATCCATCCACCCATCCATCCGTCATCCATCCATAAACCCATCCATCTTTCATCCATCATTCATCCATTCATCCATCCATCACCATCCATCATCCATCCATCCATCCATCCACCCATCCATCCATCCATCCATAAACCCATCCATCCACCCATCCATCCATCACCCATCCATCCACCCATCCATCCATCCACCCATCCATTCATCCACCCATCCATCCGTCATCCATCCATAAACCCATCCATCCATCCATAAACCCATCCATCTGTCATCCATCCATCCATAAACCCATCCACCCATCCATCCGTTCATCCATCCATAAACCCATCCATCCATCCATAAACCCATCCATCGTCATCCATCATCATCCATTCATCCATCCATCCACTCATCCATCATCCACTCATCCATCCATTCATCCATCCATCCATCCACCCATCCATCGATCCGTTCATCCATCCATAAACCCATCCATCCATCCATAAACCCATCCATCTTTCATCCATCCATCATCATCCATCATCCATCCATCCATAAACCCATCCACCCATCCATCCGTTCATCCATCCATAAACCCATCCATCTGTCATCCATCCATCATCATCCATTCATCCATCCATCCACTCATCCATTCATCCACTCATCCATCCATTCATCCATCCATCCACCCATCCATCCATCCTTCATCCATCCATAAACCCATCCATCCATCCATAAACCCATCCATCTTTCATCCATCCATCATCATCCATCATCCATCCATCCATAAACCCATCCACCCATCCATCCGTCATCCATCCATAAACCCATCCATCCATCCATAAACCCATCCATCTCATCCATCCATCATTCATCCATCATCCATCCATCCACCATCCATCATCCACTCATCCATCCATCATCCATCCATCCACCCATCCATCCATCCATAAACCCATCCATCCACCCATCCATCATCCACCCATCCATCCACCCATCCATCCATTCATCCATCACCCATCCATCCACCCATCCACCCATCCATCATCCACCCATCAATCCACCCATCCATAAACCCATCCATTCATCCACCCACCCATCCATCCATCCACCCATCCATCATCCACCCATCCATCCATCCATCCATCCATCCATCCATCCACCATCCATCCATCCATCAACCCATCCATCCATCATCCATCCACCCATCATCCATCCACCCATCCATCCACCCACCCATCCATCCATCCATCCACTCATCCATCCATTCATCCACCCATCCATCCACTCATCCACCCATCCATCCACTCATCCATCCACCCATCCCACCCACCCATCCATCCATTCATCCACCCATAATCCTTACAATAAATGGGTAATTTATTCTAAATCAGCCGCTTGTTCTGGTTCCTTTCAAGTCTTCTCTGTTCCTCGTTTCCTTGATTTTGTTTCTGTGTTAAAGCGTTGGCCCTCAGTTGGTGCATTTTTTGGAAGTCTGTGAATAGCTGTCGTCACCTTGTTGTTCCTCCGCCAAGAGTCGCCCGTTTCCCTCCTTTGATCCGAGACGTGGCTCAGTCAGAAAAACCTGCTGCTCGTTTCTGTTGTGCGTGAAGTCTGAAGAGAGGGGAGGAAGTGAGAAGGGGGCAAGGCAGCGGAGCAACAAGTCTGAGCAGTAGGAACCCCCTGTTGTGATGGCTTTAACAGATCTACATCACTGTGTGTGTGTGTGTGTGTGTGTGTGTGTGTGTGTGTGTGTGTGTGTGTGTGTGTGTGTGTGTGTGTGTGTGTGTGTGTGTGTGTGTGTGTGTGTGTGTGTGTGTGTGTGTGTGTGTGTGTGTGTGTGTGGTGTGTGTGTGTGTGTGTGTGTGTGTGTGTGTGTGTGTGTGTGTGTGTGTGTGGTGTGTGTGTGTGTGTGTGTGTGTGTGTGTGTGTGTGTGTGTGTGTGTGTGTGTGTGTGGTGTGTGTGTGTGTGTGTGTGTGTGTGTGTGTGTGTGTGTGTGTGTGTGTGTGTGTGTGTGTGTGTGTGTGTGTCAGGGTTAACGTCTTTAACATGTGCTGCAGCTTTACTGACTCAGTGTTACAGTAAATGACAGTGTGTGTTCCTGGTATTGGATCATGTTCACATTTCAAGAGACTTTGAAGGGTCTTAAGAAGATGATTTATTGGGTAAAATCTTTTTCTCTTTTAGTTTTTTAAAAATATTTCTAACAAAGGATCCTCTTATCGACTCGCAGCTTTTAGCCCAACAAAAAACATGTGGCCATTTAACTTTGTTTCTGCGTCTCCTTGTTCTTCTTGAACTTCTTGGTTTACTTCTGGAACACAGTGACATCACTGCGCTCCTATTGGCTAGCGCTCCAACAGATCGTGATCAAATAATACTACTGTGCTAAGATGATTACAGTGGGATGTACAACTGATTTTAAAGAGGTCTTATTCAGGAGAGGACTCTTTAAAGTAGAGACACTACATACTGATATACACCTGAACATCAGCAGGAGAGGACTCTTTAAAGTAGAGACACTACATACTGATATACACCTGAACATCAGCAGGAGAGGACTCTTTAAAGTAGAGACACTACATACTGATATACACCTGAACATCAGCAGGAGAGGACTCTTTAAAGTAGAGACACTACATACTGATATACACCTGAACATCAGCAGGAGAGGACTCTTTAAAGTAGAGACACTACACACTGATATACACCTGAACATCAGCAGGAGAGGACTCTTTAAAGTAGAGACACTACATACTGATATACACCTGAACATCAGCAGGAGAGGACTCTTTAAAGTAGAGACACTACATACTGATATACACCTGAACATCAGCAGGAGAGGACTCTTTAAAGTAGAGACACTACATACTGATATACACCTGAACATCAGCAGGAGAGGACTCTTTAAAGTAGAGACACTATGCTTAATTGAAGCTCCCTGCAGGATGCTTGCGGATCTGAGTTAGTGATCTCTCCAAAGAAAACTGAAATGTGAAATCTGTCATGAAACCAGCGACGCCGCGTTCACGTCTTAATGGAGGTCGTGCTCACGGAGATGAGACAGCTGAGGAGAACAAAGCCTGCGCTCCTCTCTGCTTCACATTAGAGACGGAGAGAAGTCCGCCTCCTTTCCTCTGGTTCCGTGTGAGAGGAATCAGAGCGCAGCGACCAGGCGTCTCCTGGCGGCGAGATAATTAGAGCCTCTCTCAATCCTATCACGACTTAAAGGACATCTCACACACGTCCTGCTTGTTTCCTGCACGGGCGAACAGCTTCAGGGAAACATTGATTCGAAGTCACTGGGAATACGTGTTCTCCTGGGAGAGAAGCACTCGGACTGGGTTTAAGCGTAAAAGCACGTATAAGAGCCCGCCGACAATAAACAAATAGATCAAATAACTTTTAGCACGTAGCTTTTAGCACGTAGCTTTTAGCACGTAGCTTTTAGCACGTAGCATTTAGCACGGTTTGGCTAACTGAAAGCTAATGCACTTTTTGAAGGTTACTTTGGATTAAAGTGTCAGAACTAAACACGGAGAAGCAGCGTTCAGTTATTCTGCTCCAAACATCTGGAACCATCTCCCAGAAACCTGCCCGTCCGCTCAATTTTAAATCCTGGCTGAAGGCTTTTCTTTTCGTCGCTGCTCGATGGCTTTAACAGACTTACATCACTTCTGTGTGTGTGTGTGTGTGTGTGTGTGTGTGTGTGTGTGTGTGTGTGTGTGTGTGTGTGTGTGTGTGTGTGTGTGTGTGTGTGTGTGTGTGTGTGTGTGTGTGTGTGTGTGTGTGTGTGTGTGGTGTGTGTGTGTGTGTGTGTGTGGTGTGTGTGTGTGTGTGTGTGTGTGTGTGTGTGTGTGTGTGTGTGTGTGTGTGTGTGTGTGTGTGTGGTGTGTGTGTGTGTGTGTGTGTGTGTGTGTGTGTGTGTGTGTGTGTGTGTGTGTGTGTGTGTGTGTGTGTGTGTGGTGTGTGTGTGTGTGTGTGTGTGTGGTGTGTGTGTGTGTGTGTGTGTGTGTGTGTGTGTGTGTGTGTGTGTGTGTGTGTGTGGTGTGTGTGTGTGTGTGTGTGTGTGTGTGTGTGTGTGTGCACTTTGAATTGCCTTGTGTTGAAAGGTGCTATAAATAAACTTGCCTTGCCTAATTGAAATGTAATGAAATAGGAGAAAAAAATTACGGCATGATCAATTATTTCCACAACAATATTAGAATACAAATTGTGACAAAAACACATATTTAAATTTTAAAAAGGAGGTTTCAAGACTTTTTACTTTGGGATCTGTGGGATTACATTTACAGATGTTGCCTTTACTAATTAGATAAGTCTATTACGCAATGTTGACGTCAATTATGCAACCCGAAATATGTCCCAGAAAACACTTATAAGAGGTAATGCAGAGTGTACATGCTGCTGTAATGAAACGTATTCCCAAATTGCGATCAATAAAGTTAATTCAATCTAAATGTAAACCCACAAAACGTGTGTTAATAGTTGAAAAGCCTTCGTGGGGTTTGCAGGCGGCTACGAGCCAAAAGAGGTCGGGTTCCTTTTTATACGACATCGTGTCTCGAGGCGGATAAAACTGACTTTATGACCTGAGCGCTTTACTTTTACTGCGTACGAGAGGTTTGACTGCTTTGTGTAGTTGTTAAATCTGTTCTCTCAGACATGCAGATACGACAGGTCGGGAGGTCGGAGATAAAGAGAGCAGAAACCCCGACGAGTCACGGCGGAGAAACCGTCTCGTTCAAAATGATGACGGTGAATGATTCAGGAGATCAGCCGCGATGCGGAGATTAGGAATCCAGCCGGGAGCAGGATGTGAGGGTTAGGAGGGGAGGGAAGGAGGGAGGAGAGGGAGGGAAGGAGGAGAGGGAGGGAGATACTTTCATTATCTGTTTCAGTCCCCGCTGAAGCTTTGAGACGAGTACTCTCTCACACACACACACACACTCACACACACACACGCACGCACACACACACACACACACACACACACACGCACACGCAGAAGATAATCTGTAGAGTATAATTTTATTCTCCTCTTGAATCCACACTGATGCTTCCCAATAATATCACACACACGCTGCCGGCATTCATGCTTCCTGATGAGAAACACACTCATTTGTCACACACACACACACACACACACACACACACACACACACACACACAGCTGGAGTTAGAAAGGAAGTGTGTGTGTGTACATATGTGTATTTACAGTAGTGTCTCCAGGCTTTAATGTTCAGAAAGCTCTGTATTGTTCTCTTACTGCCTGTGCTGCAGCTCCTCTTTTCACCCTCTGTCTGAAACCAGAGCCCAGTCTGCTCTGACTGGTTAGCTGGCCGGCTCTGTTGTGATTGGTCAACCGCTTAGAGCTTAGAGATGTCCCGCCCCTTTAGCCTATCACGTACAATGTGTTGGAGCGCCAGCCAATAGGAGTGCGAGTGTTCGATAGTGATGTCACTGTGTTCTGGAGGTAAACAAAGGATTCTAATGGAGGAGTTTTTAACCCTTTCCCGTTCAAACAGATTTATGTTTCTATAGCGATTCAGTGAGTCTTTCTCATCAGTTAGGATTGTTCTATCGCCTCCTGGAGAAGAGAAGACGTTTCTTGTATAGGAACTAGACATGTATGAATTCGGCAGCAGTAGCCACGTCTAGTTTAAATACCTCAAATCTAAAGCATTCCTGAGTTACCATGCTTTCTCTCCTCTTCCTCTTCCTCTTCACATTTCTCTCCTCCCTCCCCCTTCCTCCCTCCCCCTCTCCCCCCTCCGGACAGGCCTGGATCAGGAGGATTACAAGGGGTTTGTGTTTGAGCAGCGAGAAAGATGAGGACGAAGAAGAGAGATAAAGAGGGCATTTGAAAAGAGTTGGAGGAAGAGGAGGAGGAGGAAGAAGAGGGGGGAGTGTTTGTACAAGAGAGAGAGGAATACAAGGGAGACAAGGGGGAGAGAGAACTGCAGGGCTTCTTGTTACTCTTTCAGCACTTGTATCCCCTTTCCTTCACTTTCTCTTTCAACCCTAAATTGCTACCCATAATGCAATGGGTTCAGGCATCTGTGTACACACACACACAGTATTGAGAGTGCCTCATTATGTCAGTCAAGTGTGTTGGACTCTATTCATACAGCGGAGAGGAAACAAGACACCAGACACACCTAGTTAGTACACACACACACACACACACACACACACACACACACACACACAGGTGAATTAGCATTCTTCTCCTTCCCACTGTACTTCCAGACTGACTGACACCAGTGACAGAGAATGAAAACATAATTAAATGGGAGCAAAAATGTAAAGTCGTGATCTGGGTTTTAAAAAATGGCATCCAGGTAGAAATATAGGAAATAGTTGGGGGAGTTAAAAGGGGAACAATTACTTTTATAGATAACATTTACCATTAAATATGTTTAAACTTATTAAAACTCCACTTAGGCTAATGGTGCATTCAGGTCCTCCTCCGATTGTCTGATTTCATACTTGTCCGACTTGTTGAAGTAAAAAGCTAATGTTGGGTTATAAAGGAACTACAGCACGGTCACATGACTTCACGACACCACCGCTAAGCTAAAGGAGGCTAATGTTGGGCTATAAAGGAACTACAGCACGGTCACATGACTTCACGTCACCATCGCTAAGCTAAAGGTGGCTAATGTTGGGCTATAAAGGAACTACAGCACGGTCACATGACTTCACGTCCCCACCGCTAAGCTAAAGGTGGCTAATGTTGGGCTATAAAGGAACTACAGCACGGTCACATGACTTCACGTCACCACCGCTAAGCTAAAGGTGGCTAATGTTGGGCTATAAACGAACTACAGCACGGTCACATGACTTCACGTCACCACTGCTAAGCTAAAGGTGGCTAATGTTGGGCTATAAACGAACTACAGCACGGTCACATGACTTCACGTCACCACCGCTAAGCTAAAGGCGGCTAATGTTGGGCTATAAAGGGACTACAGCACGGTCACATGACTTCACGTCACCACCGCTAAGCTAAAGGAGGCTAATGTTGGGCTATAAAGGAACTACAGCACGGTCACATGACTTCACGTCACCACTGCTAAGCTAAAGGTGGCTAATGTTGGGCTATAAACGAACTACAGCACGGTCACATGACTTCACGTCACCACTGCTAAGCTAAAGGTGGCTAATGTTGGGCTATAAACGAACTACAGCACGGTCACATGACTTCACGTCACCACCGCTAAGCTAAAGGCGGCTAATGTTGGGCTATAAAGGAACTACAGCACGGTCACATGACTTCACATCACCACCGCTAAGCTAAAGGCAGCTAATGTTGGGCTATAAAGGAACTACAGCACGGTCACATGACTTCACGTCCCCACCGCTAAGCTAAAGGCGGCTAATGTTGGGCTATAAAGGAACTACAGCACGGTCACATGACTTCACGTCACCACCGCTAAGCTAAAAGTGGCTAATGTTGGGCTATAAAGGAACTACAGCACGGTCACATGACTTCACATCACCACCGCTAAGCTAAAGGAGGCTAATGTTGGGCTATAAAGGAACTACAGCACGGTCACATGACTTCACGTCTCCACCGCTAAGCTAAAGGTGGCTAATGTTGGGCTATAAAGGAACTACAGCACGGTCACATGACTTCACATCACCACCGCTAAGCTAAAGGTGGCTAATGTTGGGCTATAAAGGAACTACAGCACGGTCACATGACTTCACGTCACCACCGCTAAGCTAAAGGAGGCTAATGTTGGGCTATAAAGGAACTACAGCACGGTCACATGACTTCACGTCACCACCGCTAAGCTAAAGGCGGCTAATGTTGGGCTATAAAGGAACTACAGCACGGTCACATGACTTCACGTCACCACCGCTAAGCTAAAGGCGGCTAATGTTGGGCTATAAAGGAACTACAGCACGGTCACATGACTTCACAAGAGCTTTTTGAACATTAAAGCATGGTAATGTGTCACAGTAGAGGCACAATATGTCCTCTTTAAGCAATAATAATAATAGGAGTTAAAACCAGCAGAAATAATGCTCCACATATTTATTATCCTCGTCTTTTTTTCTGCTAAAGCCACAGATTGGGCTGATTGGTTTTTTGGATAAATACAATTTTTTTACAACTAATCCTCGTGATGGATTCACTGTCTAGTGTCTGGGCTGGATTAATATTTCCTGTCCATCTAATCCTGTTTGATTTAGTGTGTGTGTGTGTGTGTGTGTGTGTGTGTGTGTGTGTGTGGTGTGTGTGTGTGTGTGTGTGTGTGTGTGTGGTGTGTGTGTGTGTGTGTGTGAGTGTGTGTGTGTGTGTGTGTGTGTGTGTGTGTGTGTGTGTGTGTGTGTGTGTGTGTGTGTGTGTGTGTGTGTGTGTGTGTGTGTGTGTGTGTGTGTGTGTGGTGTGTGTGTGTGTGTGTGTGTGTGTGTGTGTGTGTGTGTGTGTGTGTGTGTGTGTGTGTGTGTGTGTGTGTGTGTGTGTGTGTGTGTTAAACAAAGACGTGTTGTTCCTCCTGAAGTATTTTCGTAGCTCTGAAGAACTTTTCCGGACTTCTTCTTCTTCTATGAAAAGTTACACACATATCACACAGGCAGATAGCACCGTGTGCAAATCCAAAATATAGGACTTTAATTATGTATTTCATTCCAGGGCACATCCCCGCCCAGAGCAATGGGTGGATGTTAAATTATTAAATGTAATTTTTCACAGTATCCTTCCAAATGTTGGTGATTGTTCAGGGTTAGGGTTACCTACGTATGTCAAAATATATCGACATGTTCTATTTTAAGCATTGTTTAGGCAGACCACATCGTTAAAAAGTATGTGGGTGTTAAGAAATGTAAGTACATCTTAAGTTTTGGGGCAATCTATGATAACATATTTCATACTTTTGGCATTTTCTTTGTTGGTAATTAGGGATGCACGATAATTATCGGACCGATAATTAGGAATTATGACGTCATCCCGATAAACCGATAACAGTATTAATAGCCCCGATAATATACAATATATTTTTTGGGTAAAAAAAAATAAAAAAGACTGCGGTGTGGGTGGATTGGGATGAGGGGCGCTTGGTTTTCACTCGGCTCCTCCCGTTTTGCCAGTACTGTGGTGTTAGTGGTTTAGGAAGAGGGGAGTTCTTCACAAATCCAGCGCTCCCTAATACTTCGAACCTGATCAGTCACCTGAAACATCGCCATCGCTACGATGGTGTGTTAAAAGCGTCCGAAGACAATAATACAATACAGTGTGTGTGTGTGTGTGTGTCTGCGCGCGCGCGTTGGAGCTATGTGCAACTCAAGGCATATGCTCGAACCGGAGCTGCCTGGACGCTGCAATCATGTTGCTGAGTGTGCTGACTTCTCCTCCAATGTCCCGCTGTCTGCTTCCTGCATCAAGTCAAGTGCTCGGCGCAGTTGTGTGGATAGAGCGCTCCTCTGTTTTCATTTAAACAGCTCCTTATATCCGTTAGCGCAGCTAGCTAGCACCAGATGCTAACAACAACAATGCACGTAAGGTCTCTCTCTTGCTCGCTCGGACCACACGTACACACACCCTCCCGGTCCTCCAGATGGCCAGTCGGTGCCTGCCGGTGAGCGTGGAAGTGTGGTCTGCCACAAGCGGGCGGCAGGAGCGGGGCTGTCAGCAGCATCAGCTTGTAGATGGTATTTTAAACTCGATGCGCTCTGAAACTACGGGGCGGCCGAGGAAAAAAAATACACATGCGTTAATCGCATTAAAATAATTAGTGGCGTAACTTTAATTTTTATTATCGGTATCGGTCTTGAGAAGCAGGAAGTTATCGGTATCGGTATCGGTCTTGAGAAGCAGGAAGTTATCGGTATCGGTATCGGTATCGGTCTTGAGAAGCAGGAAGTTATCGGTATCGGTTTCAAAAAACCAATATCGTGCATCCCTATTGGTAATTGACAATTCTTTGCACATTTTAAGATGTTTAGATGCCTACTTTTATGCTAATCTAATGGATGTTACGTGATTTGAATATAATCAGTGGCGTATTAGGGAATGCATTTAGTTTTCAGACACAAAGACAGAAGAAAACAAGTGTATATTGTCAACAAAAGAAAGAAAGAATGAATTCAGAGTAAATGGAGGAATGGAAGCCAAGACAGGAGGAGAGGTGTGTGTGTGTGTGTGTGTGTGTGTGTGTGTGTGTGTGTGTGTGTGTGTGTGTGTGTGTGTGTGTGTGTGTGTGTGTGTGTGTGTGTGTGTGTGTGTGTGTGTGTGTGTGTGTGTGTGGTGTGTGTGTGTGTGTGTGTGTGTGTGTGTGTGTGTGTGTGTGTGTGTGTGTGTCCGCGAGGCGCCATGCCATACCTCAGCGTGTTAATTATGTAAATTGGTCATTATAAACCCTTATGGGGGCCAGCATGAAACTGCCCAAACAACACACACACACACACACACACACACACACTGGAATAAAACTAGGGCAGTGGGCAAAGTAGACTTTTCTCTGGACTGTTTTAAGAAGAAACACTTCATCAGAACGGTGTCGGTGTGGAATTTGGCAAGTACAAGTTATTCGAACGTTTCCATCTGTCGCCAGAATCCCTTGAATCCTCATTAGAAGAAACAAATCTGGATTTCCATCCGTGCTTTGTTGCCGTGGACCGTTTCACCTGTGACCTTTCTCTCCCCGTTGTCTCACCGTCTGAGGGGGAAGTGGAGCAGGCGTCGCCCAAAACCCAGATCTTGGAAATAGAAAATGGACACTACAGGGTTTGAATTTGAGTTTCTGGTGTATTTATATCTTCACATTGTTGACCCGACATGCTCTCTGGAAAGACAGATGTGTTTCCACTTTCTCCTGAACGTCTGTGCAGATGTGTTCGACTGAAATACACACTTTTGTAAAGTCCACTTCCATCTGGTGAGGAGTTATTGCAAATGAAACGTAGACCTTGGATGGTATCGTTGTAACTTATATCATCATTACAGCATGATACAATGCGTTCATGTTCTGCAGCACCTCTTTTCACCCTCTGTCTGGAACCAGAGCTGCTCTGATTGGTTAGCTGGCCGGCTCTGTTGTGATTGGTCAACCGCTCAGAGATGTCCCGCCCCTTAGCCTATCACGTACAATGTGTTGGAGCGCTAGCCAATAGAAGTGTGTGTAACATATATGTTCCTGAACTTTGGGATTGTAGCCACAGCAGCCCATTGACATGCACTAAAACCTATATAAGATCAGAGACACTTTATTGATCCCAATTTGGGAAATGTTTGCAGCACCATAAAAGACAACAAAACAAGGCATTGCACATAAGTAGAAATTAAAGAGTAGAAATAAAAAATTAGAGAATTTAAACATCTCTTTGAAAAGTAGAAAATATATAGTCAATATACAAATCTATAAACTAAATAAATAAAACACGATTGAAGGGCTTTGGACACAATGTAAAGCAGGATATTGTTTAAATTAAGAGTGTAGGGAATGGAATATTACATTTTAAACATATATAAAGCCAGAGTTGGGAAGTAGTGGAGTACAAATACTTTGTTACTGTACTTAAGTACATATTTCTGGTATCAGTACTTTACTCCACAACGACTTTTTACTTTTACTTCTTACATGTTGAACTCAAATACCTGTACTTTCTACTTCTTACATGTTGAACTCAAATACCTGTACTTTCTACTTCTCACATGTTGAACTCAAATACCTGTACTTTCTACTTCTTACATGTTGAACTCAAATACCTGTACTTTCTACTTCTCACATGTTGAACTCAAATACCTGTACTTTCTACTTCTCTCATGTTGAACTCAAATACCTGTACTTTCTACTTCTCACATGTTGAACTCAAATACCTGTACTTTCTACTTCTCACATGTTGAACTCAAATACCTGTACTTTCTACTTCTCACATGTTGAACTCAAATACCTGTACTTTCTACTTCTCACATGTTGAACTCAAATACCTGTACTTTCTACTTCTTACATGTTGAACTCAAATACCTGTACTTTCTACTTCTCACATGTTGAACTCAAATACCTGTACTTTCTACTTCTCTACATGTTGAACTCAAATACCTGTACTTTCTACTTCTCTACATGTTGAACTCAAATACCTGTACTTTCTACTTCTCACATGTTGAACTCAAATACCTGTACTTTCTACTTCTCACATGTTGAACTCAAATACCTGTACTTTCTACTTCTCACATGTTGAACTCAAATACCTGTACTTTCTACTTCTCTACATGTTGAACTCAAATACCTGTACTTTCTACTTCTCACATGTTGAACTCAAATACCTGTACTTTCTACTTCTTACATGTTGAACTCAAATACCTGTACTTTCTACTTCTCACATGTTGAACTCAAATACCTGTACTTTCTACTTCTTACATGTTGAACTCAAATACCTGTACTTTCTACTTCTCACATGTTGAACTCAAATACCTGTACTTTCTACTTCTTACATGTTGAACTCAAATACCTGTACTTTCTACTTCTCACATGTTGAACTCAAATACCTGTACTTTCTACTTCTTACATGTTGAACTCAAATACCTGTACTTTCTACTTCTTACATGTTGAACCCAAATACCTGTACTTTCTACTTCTTACATGTTGAACTCAAATACCTGTACTTTCTACTTCTTACATGTTGAACTCAAATACCTGTACTTTCTACTTCTCTACATGTTGAACTCAAATACCTGTACTTTCTACTTCTTACATGTTGAACTCAAATACCTGTACTTTCTACTTCTCTACATGTTGAACTCAAATACCTGTACTTTCTACTTCTCTCATGTTGAACTCAAATACCTGTACTTTCTACTTCTTACATGTTGAACTCAAATACCTGTACTTTCTACTTCTTACATGTTGAACACAAATACCTGTACTTTCTACTTCTCACATGTTGAACTCAAATACCTGTACTTTCTACTTCTCACATGTTGAACCCAAATACCTGTACTTTCTACTTCTTACATGTTGAACTCAAATACCTGTACTTTCTACTTCTTACATGTTGAACCCAAATACCATCTGTGTATAAAGCACTCCAGGGAAGTAAAACCCCGACTAAAGCATAAATAGAACGTCGTTAAGCATTTTATTTTCTGGGCCCGATGTCGAGCACTGCAGGTGACTGTACAGAGAGGAAGCGCTCGCTGACAGATCGTTCATCAGGACACAGTTTCGGATCTGGAATCAGCACGGGGCTAATCGCTTCTCTATTTGCTCAGCCTTTAGTCCACAACAAAAGACAACAGCTTAAGGAAGCTCTCTTGCAACACACAAAACATTTCTTCTCTCATTTGACACTTTACTGCTTTCGCTGTCACGACAATTAGCCACGAGCTAACGCTAGTTAGCATCCCACACACTTTTCCATCAGTTTATATCCTTACGTTCCTGCGTCTAGAATCAAATTTAGATGCGTCTCGGACTCGATGTGTGCTGCCCTGATCCTCCCTCGAGTCCTCAGGCTTTCAAATGTTTCATTATTTTCAACAAAAAAAGCTGAATTCGGCTCCGCTGATCAGAGTTATGTAGCTTTTTTAGTTTCCAATCCTCAAACCTATTGAACCTTTTATCTAATTTATTCCCTTTATCTGACATGTGTCGATGTTTTAGACTTCTCGCAATCCTTTTGAAGTACTCTGGATAACTTTGTTCTCAAATTTGACTTTGATTTACTCAAAGAAATGTGTATATTTGCATCTACTACAATGAGCCATCTATAACAAACCAGACACGAGCTAACGCTACTTAGCATTACACACTTTTCCTTTAGTTTCTGTCCATATTCCCCTCGTTTCTGAGTCCTAACACTTTTGGCTTTCATTTTATGATTCTCGATTTCATCTCTTGAGTCCTCCAGCTTTCAGAGTTTTTAAAAAGCTTTAATCAAGATAGCTGTGGCGAACCGCGTCTATCACAACTGGACCTTCTGTAGACACACACACACACACACACACCCCCCCCCGGGTGTTATAATGCCCGTCTTTTCACTGAATTGTCGTCTTGAAAAGGGTACTCACAACAATACCGCAGCGACTTCATCTTCACCTGTTGCACTTGTCCTTTCGACGTTAAAAACAATAAAACGGCATGAATTGCTTCGTGCGCATTCACTAGCTCCTCTGTCTGGAGCCAGTGAACTAGCGGGCCTTCTAGAACACGCCCATTGGCTACAAGTCAATATCTGATTGGTTGATCAAACTGTCAGTCCAAACGTACGCTCTCATTCAGTGCAACGGCCAGGGCCTTCGATCAAGGATGCAGAATACCTGGGTGAAGGATGTTCTACCCAGAGACCCAGAACACGATCTGATTGGTTGCTTTCAAAACCCACTGAAATGCGTAGTGCGTGATCCGAGAAGGACAAACACATCAACGTAACACTGTGATATTACAGATCAACAACACAGATACCATTCTCATGCATTCATTATATTACATTTTCTTTATATAATTAAATCCATTTTTTAGTTTGTTTTATCCGAGTGTTCCAGGTGTTCTCTGAATACCTTGAAGGCCCTGACGGCTCGCCACTGATTGATAGTAATAATAATGGGTTCTATTTATAAAGCACTTCATATTTGAATTCAAATCCCGAAGTGCTACAAGCAGCGAGCATGAACAGTGTAAATAAACATTACACGACACGGTAGAATTAATAAAAAAGTAATACAAAAATACAAAATAAATAAAAGGGTGATAAAAAGGTCGAGGCAAATTATTATTGTTATTATTATAGTAATAGGGAGTTTTAAACTTTAAATGTATCACTGTTTTGTAACTGAAATATCTAAGTATTTCTCACACTTTCATCTTATTTCTTTTCTTTTTCCAACATGTGTCCGTCAATCAGACTTCTGTGTGTGTGTGTGTGTGTGTGTGTGTGTGTGTGTGTGTGTGTGTGTGTGTGTGTGTGTGTGTGTGTGTGTGTGTGTGTGTGTGTGTGTGTGTGTGTGTGTGTGTGTGTGTGTGTGTGTGTGTGTGTGTGTGTGTGTGTGTGTGTGTGTGTGTGTGTGTGTGTGTGGTGTGTGTGTGTGTGTGTGTGTGTGTGTGTGTGTGTGTGTGTGTGTGTGTGTGTGTGTGTGTGTGTGTGTGTGTGTGTCAGCTGATGGAGACAGACAGAGAGAAAACCCCCTGCTGAGTCTCAAACCGCCTCTTATAACTTCTTTATTTCTGCCATCCTCGGGGAAAGTGAACTTCTACTTGTGTTATTTTGAGGTTCAACAGAGCAAGATGTCGCATATTTGTCGGAGTAGAAGAAGAAAGAGGGGGTCCGTAAGCGTTTTTAATTTAAAAATCTCACCCGTTAAGTCAAACCAATCGGATCCCTGCAGAGCGGGTTTAATGGAAGTCAGAAGAATAATCTGCCGCGGGGGAAAACTTCAATTTCAATAAAACCGTCTTGAGTTTCTCATTAGCGAGACGAGATGGGGAATCGCTTTTTAAATGAACATTTGTTTTCTTGATTACCTGATTTCCTCTCAAATGTCAACACATTGTTTTACAAACCATCTCGCAGGGCGTCGGTGTGTTTCACTTCCTGCTGCTGATTACGTGTTGGCACACATTTGAGTTTATTTAAGATCGGGTTCACAGTATCGTATCTCGTTAGTGTTTGCTTCTGCGTCTTCTAGTTTGGACCCATTGTCTTTATCGGGGGGGTCCGCGGGGTCTTAAAAAGTTGATAAATTAATTTAGCGAAAATGAAGGATATTAAAAAGTATGAAACGGCATTTTTCCAAGGTATTAAATGTTGTATCTTGTTTTCAATAAGTATCTAAATGGTCCAGAGAGGTTGTATTCTACAGTCTGCCTGAATGTAGTCATGGCGACGGTGTGTCGTGTGATTCTGTGTAGCTTATTTATGGCATCCCGTTGGGTTTGACGTCATCTGAACAGCAGGGGCGTGCACAGACATTTGGAGGGGCTATTGCTCTAAACTGGAAAAAGGGCCCCAAAAAAATTACATTAACTAATTTGAACAGTTATTCACAGCTAAGGCAACTACTTGTGTGACTTGCTTTTTAAAATGAAAACCAGGGACATTTTTTGTTTTGCGGTCCTTATCTCATTAAAATATCTAATGTTAGAAACTACTAAAGAAAGAATGGGGACAATTCAATGTAGTTTTATTACCTTAAATAAACTCACTAATTAATTAAACCAGTTCAATACGCATTATTCTTATTCTTATCATTCTTTATGAGCGCAGTAACGGTATCTAATGACTTATTTAGTATTCCATAACTTGATACAGAGATGGTCAAATTAAAGTAGAGACATGGCAGAAATCCTACAATGAAGCCGGCAGTGAAGTGTTCTCTGAGAGAGGGCGATCAAGAGAAGAGAGAGAGGGGCGATCAAGAGAAGAGAGAGGGGGCGATCAAGAGAAGAGAGATCAAGAGAAGAGAGAGGGCGATCAAGAGAAGAGAGAGGGCGATCAAGAGAAGAGAGAGGGCGATCAAGAGAAGAGAGATCAAGAGAAGAGAGAGGGCGATCGAGAGGAGAGAGGTGGCGATCGAGAGGAGAGAGAGGGCGATCAAGAGAAGAGAGAGGGCGATCAAGAGAAGAGAGAGAGGGCGATCAAGAGAAGAGAGAGGGCGATCAAGAGAAGAGAGAGAGGGCGATCAAGAGAAGAGAGAGGGCGATCCAGAGAAGAGAGAGGGCGATCGAGAGAAGAGAGGGGGCGATCCAGAGGAGAGAGAGGGCGATCGAGAGGAGAGAGGTGGCGATCGAGAGGAGAGAGGGGGCGATCGAGAGGAGAGAGGGGGCGATCGAGAGGAGAGAGGGGGCGATCGAGAGGAGAGAGGGGGCGATCGAGAGGAGAGGGAGGGCGATCGAGAGGAGAGGGAGGGCGATCGAGAGAGAGAGGAGGGCGATCGAGAGACGAGGGAGGGCGATCGAGAGGAGAGGGAGGGCGATCGAGAGGAGAGGGAGGGCGATCGAGAGGAGAGAGGGAGGGCGATCGAGAGGAGAGAGGGGGGGCGATCGAGAGGAGAGAGGGGGGGGCGATCAAGAGAAGAGAGCGAGCGTCCCCGTCGAGGGAGTGTACCATGCGGGCAATTACATGTAAGAAGGAGAAGAAGAAGTAGTAGAAGAATGAAGCTGGTGTGTTTCCCGCAGCGAGACACAACACTAATTGTGGGGAGCTCATCACGGTGATTCAACCACAGCAGAAAGAAGAAAAAACCTCTCGCTCTCTCCAGGGGGGCAGGTCAGCCAAAAAGGAGAAACGGGCCGTTGCCCGGGCAACAATAGTCCCGTACCTGTGCACGTCCCTGCTGGACAGGACATCGCGCGTTCACTGCTTGATCCGTCCGTTTACGCCGGTTGCTAAGCAACATCGTTATGGGGAAATGCAAGTCTGCGTCCAAATGGTTGGAAGATAAGGAGGAAGGACAATCAATAGTGTATATAGTCAATGTGAGGTAAAGCGTGTCGCCATGGTAACCGGTTAGAACTCCAAGTGGCGATGAGGTCTTAAAAGGTCGTGACTTCAGGATTCCTGCATACACCCTGCTTTATGCAATCGGGTCGTTGTTTTTGGGGGAAATCAGGACATTTTCAGTCAGATTAATTTGTTAAATTAGGGATTGAAGTGATCATCTTCGTTCCTACCTATCTTTGGTCATGAAGGATGAGGGTCACCGACTCCGATAAGCGGTAGAAGATAGATGGATTAAAGCGATGGAAAAACAGAACCTGATGCCGCCGTCTTTGAGGTGTTTTAAATTGTCCACAGATGAAGCCAACTCTTATTGCTCATTCCTAAAGTCTGCATCATTGTGGGAGTAACCTTTTTAAGAAATCTCATCGTGCCACATTTGGGGAATTTGCAAAGTGCAGATATCGGACCATTTCTGATGCGGTGTAGAAATACAATCTAGATGTAGAAATCTATAAAAAGTGTCCATGTGGGTGGATTTCAAAGCTGGGAGGCAAAACGGCTTCCTCATTATCTTTTCATCTGACTTGTCTATCACCTTCTTATCCCTAATTCAAGATAGGAGACGAGCTGAAATGAAAGCAGAGAAGAAGAGCAAGGTGACGGGGAGTAAATTAAATTAAAACACCTCGGGGATCGGAGATGAAAGCGATACACAGGCTGAACTTTATTAAAATATCACATGTGAGCTTCACCTTCGAAATGATGGATGATCCTGTTTGATGGATTGGGAATGTATTGAGTTGTTTTTTTCTACGGTTCAACGGCTGTCGCTGGCTATTTGATTTTCTCAGAGTAGCCGCTATTCTGTCCTGCAGAAAAAGTCGTTTTTGAACCCATGTGTCCTTTCATCTCCTCTAAGCGTAGGGTTTGTCCAATCGAACCTCAGCATCACTTTGGAACATGTGTTTTGAGTGTTTTGAGACGGTGAGCTCCTTTTTATTGTTAAAGGGGATGTTCAGGTGTCTCTACTTTAAAGAGTCCTCTCCTGCTGATGTTCAGGTGTATATCAGTATGTAGTGTCTCTACTTTAAAGAGTCCTCTCCTGCTGATGTTCAGGTGTATGTCAGTATGTAGTGTCTCTACTTTAAAGAGTCCTCTCCTGCTGATGTTCAGGTGTATATCAGTATGTAGTGTCTCTACTTTAAAGAGTCCTCTCCTGCTGATGTTCAGGTGTATATCAGTATGTAGTGTCTCTACTTTAAAGAGTCCTCTCCTGCTGATGTTCAGGTGTATATCAGTATGTAGTGTCTCTACTTTAAAGAGTCCTCTCCTGCTGATGTTCAGGTGTATATCAGTATGTAGTGTCTCTACTTTAAAGAGTCCTCTCCTGCTGATGTTCAGGTGTATATCAGTATGTAGTGTCTCTACTTTAAAGAGTCCTCTCCTGCTGATGTTCAGGTGTATATCAGTATGTAGTGTCTCTACTTTAAAGAGTCCTCTCCTGCTGATGTTCAGGTGTATATCAGTACGTAGTGTCTCTACTTTAAAGAGTCCTCTCCTGCTGATGTTCAGGTGTATATCAGTATGTAGTGTCTCTACTTTAAAGAGTCCTCTCCTGCTGATGTTCAGCTGTATATCAGTATGTAGTGTCTCTACTTTAAAGAGTCCTCTCCTGCTGATGTTCAGCTGTATATCAGTATGTAGTGTCTCTACTTTAAAGAGTCCTCTCCTGCTGATGTTCAGGTGTATATCAGTATGTAGTGTCTCTACTTTAAAGAGTCCTCTCCTGCTGATGTTCAGGTGTATATCAGTATTTAGTGTCTCTACTTTAAAGAGTCCTCTCCTGCTGATGTTCAGGTGTATATCAGTATGTAGTGTCTCTACTTTAAAGAGTCCTCTCCTGCTGATGTCCAGGTGTATATCAGTATGTAGTGTCTCTACTTTAAAGAGTCCTCTCCTGCTGATGATCAGGTGTATATCAGTATGTAGTGTCTCTACTTTAAAGAGTCCTCTCCTGCTGATGTTCAGGTGTATATCAGTATGTAGTGTCTCTACTTTAAAGAGTCCTCTCCTGCTGATGATCAGGTGTATATCAGTATATCTCCCAATGATACACACACACACACACACACACACACACAGTCGATAGACACCTTGTTCTTTATAACTCTAATGTTTTTGTAATTGCAAAGCGGCGATGATATAGATGTTATGAATGTATGATGCGTGCAGCAAAATGAATCAAATAATTGTCAATATTATTCACAAAAAGTGGTTTAAAAATAGCGATGCTGTACTTTCAACTTAAATCAATTGCCTTCTGCCTCAGTGGATTACAAAGATATTCAATTGATAACAGAAACGGGAGGAAATGATATATTGATATTTTCTTTTCAACACGGCCTCTTTTTTAAAATCATAAACAACTATTAAAGCCGAAGAGAACATTTAATATCTCATATGTATTGATCCAGTGTGTCTTGTACTCAGGTTGTACTCCATGTTATTTATTGGTTTGTTTACCTCCACGTAACGAGGCAATTATCGAAGAAACTAATGAACCGAATGGATGACAATGAGTTGAAAGCATCCAAAAGGTAATGTGTGAGTAAAATAGTCCTTTACACTTAAGAAAATGTCCTGAGAAATAATATTGTTGTACTTTTTTGGGAGGACAATGATAAACAATGAATATTAAAGTTAAAAAATCTCAAAAAGTGAACCAAAATAAAGGATATAATTTAAAGGGGACCTATCATGCAAAATGCACTTGTTGATGTCTTCTCTCCATCACCATGTGTCCCCGCTGTGTCCCCGGTGTGTCCCCGCTGTGTCCCCGGTGTGTCCCCGGTGTGTCGGGGAACTCACGCAGCGTCAGGAAATAAACCCGTCTCTCTTTTCCTCCGTACCCAAATCTCTAAAAACGGGGAACAACGGAGCTGATCCCAGATGTGCGTCCGATATGACGTAACATCTGAAATGTGGACCCACGGCCCAATCAGAAACTGCATCAGAACCAACGCCCGACTGTTTTGGACGTAATATGGTCGGTGTTTACATTAGCATCGCTAGCACTCAGAGCTAACCTGTGCTGGAGAGCATGTGTGTGAAGAAGCAGGAAGTAGAAAGGAGCTCACCTTGTGGTGTAACCGGCAAGAGAGAAAGCCTTTGAGCTCCAGACTGTTTCAGAGCCTTGATGATCCATGATATGGCGTTTCATCACGGCAGCATTTAGTTTAGACGGTAGCTGCCGGGTCCCGCATAAGCTCCGCCCCTCCTCTTTAAAGCTTTATCCCCAAATTAGCGCTTTAGAAACAGGAAGTGAAATAGAGGGATATGTGGCGTGGCTAGAATGATCTGTTTCATAGACGTGTTGTTAATATATTTGTATATATCCGAGACGAGTAGCATGATAGGTCCCCTTTAATCTGAAACCGAGAGGAGAATAACTAAACAGCCGCTCTCTCCGGAGTGCGTGTCTGTGCGAGATATTATGTAATAGTCTATAAAATGAGGATGATACTAGATAACAATGTGCAGTAATAACAATAATGTGATTTTTATGAAATCCTAACATCCATCTGTCATCGCTGCGGAGGACAACGTTTTTATTAAAAAACGGCGGCACCTCGTGAGTCTCCGTTCAGCTCCTCAAAGCTGCGACTTCTGACTCCTGATTATTAAACAGACTCCGCTGAGTTGCCGTGGAAACGAGAGGGAGACGGATTTAAAGAGGATAACAAAGCCTGTTATTGCAAGAATAGATGTTATTCAACCCAATGATGTTTTGAAAGAATAGCTTAACAAATCATCGTGGAGAATACTTCTGTGAGGATAGGTTACAACAGTACAACTTAAAACAGTGATATGTCATCAAACGTGATATCAAGGATACGACATGTTTACATTAACATATAGAAACTGCACCAACCAGAACCTGTCAACAACATTTAATCCCTTCACCATGAACACATATGTTATCAGTGTGTGTCCTGTTCCTCACGCTATCTATCTCCACACACACACACACACACACACTCACACACACACACACACTCACGCACTCACACGCACTCACACGCACACACACTCACACACACACACACACACACACTCACACACACTCACACACTCTACACACTCTCACACACACACACACACACAGGCTGTTCCCAGTCATAACATCCTACTGTACATGCCGTGCTGCTGATAGCTGGGTTTCACTAAAAAGGACATATCAGTATTTAGTGTCCCGCCCCTTATCACATATGTATTCGAGCGCGAGCCAATAGGAGGGCGGGTGTTCTGTAGTGATGTAACTGTGTTCCAGAAGTAAGCAGAGGAAAAGTAGAAGTGGAAAGTGGTTTAAAACTAGAAGTATTCAAGTACTTCAACATCGTTTTTACAAGTCGGTAAAAGCTCGAGTCCCTGTACTTTAGGATAACCTCCTGACCGCTGAAACACATTCTCTCCTCTCTACTTCTTCGATTTAACTCTCGCTGTATCTTTCTCATTTCATCTGTCCCTTATATGCTCCCTATCACAGACCCACACACACACACACACACACACACACACACACACACCCTCTCTCTGGTTCCCACAGTGTGCAGTGGTGTAATCAGCGCTTCATATTGTAGCAGGAGATTAGCGCTGCTCAGCTAAAAATCACAATCTGCTCTGTCAGATAGCACACGCACACACACACACGCACGCACGCACACACACACACACACACACACACACACACACACACACACACTGTCGTGGCTATATAAGAGCAAAGCACTACCTGCCGTGTCAGACCTCTCATATCATCAGACTGAATATAATTACTGTCTGATAACTGCATTACTGTTTAAATGCTCTTCTTACCCATGCTCGCTGAGCTGGAGCGCCATCACTCAGGATGTATTTACCCCGCTGCCCGAGTTTACGACCTGACAAAATCCGTCACAATCCACACCCGTGTGCTAAAGGGTGGAAACGTGTGTGTGTGTGTGTGTGTGTGTGTGTGTGTGTGTGTGTGTGTGTGTGTGTGTGTGTGTGTGTGTGTGTGTGTGTGTGTGTGTGTGTGTGTGTGTGTGTGTGTGTGTGTGTGTGTGTGTGTGTGTGTGTGTGTGTGTGTGTGTGTGTGTGTGTGTGTGGTGTGTGTGTGTGTGTGTGTGTGTGTGTGTGTGTGTGTGTGTGTGTGTGTGTGTGTCCTTTATAGCTATGATAACCTTTGTTTACTTCCGGAACATGGTGACATCACGATGCAACATTTGCGCTCCTATTGGCTGGCGCTCCAACACATTGTACGTGATAGGCTAAGGGGCGGGACATCTCTAAGTGGTTGACCAATCACAACAAAGCCTGTTGGTGACTCGTGTATTGCAGTGTGTGTGTGCCTGTAGTCAATGAATGCTCTGGCTGCTGTTCAGCGTGGTTGTTTCCTCCTGGCTGATTATACAGTACATACATTCACTATAGCACACACACACACACACACACACACACACACACACACACACACACACAACGCTCAGGGCTGAAAGAGAGAGAGAGAGAGAGAGAGCTGTACACTAAAGGTCACTCTATCGCTGCCTGTCACTGGCTGATACCACAACTACTTGCTGCTTTACACACACACACACACACACACACACACACACACACACACACCACACACACACACACACACATCCTTCCAAAGCACAAACCTTTTTTTTAATAGAACAGGTTGTAAAAGGTGATATTTGTCCACATGCTCGTAGCCTTTGCAGACACTCCACATGCACTCAAACCTAAATAACTCGCCACAGGAAGGAGAGGAACCCCGAACAGCAGAATACGGCCTCTTTGAAGGCAGCGTAACGAGTGTCCGACGTCCCCTTCCTCTATCTCTGCAGCTGAATGTGTTGGAAAGTATTACGGCTGTCTCTTTTCATTCAGGCTTAGTCTCCTCTGTCCCAGAATGCACCTCTCAGGACTCTCCGTGACAGCGTGATCTGCCTCACACTGACTCTTCACTTCTGCTCCTTTTATCTGCCAACAGCTCATAAATACACATTGATATGCACAAACCTCTTTGTTGGTGCCTCTCTCACTCACACACACACACACACACACACACACACACACACTGAGTGAATGTGTGTGAGAGATGAAACACTGCGGGTTATTTTGTCAGCAGACCCTCTGTACCCTTCCTCTTCCTCTCGGTGTGAGCTGTTGTTTTAAATAACAAAGCATGTGAGGAACGACCCGATATTATTTAGTGTTCAGATAAAACGTTAAAGAAAGAAGCTCTTAACCTCGACTCGACTGCCGTTCAGCGCAGGGGGATTACATATTGACGGATTTAGTTTGTCGTATTAGAAGAAAGTCAAAGTGATCTTTATTCCTAATTAGTGAGTGTGTGTGTGTGTGTGTGTGTGTGTGTGTGTGTGTGTGTGTGTTGTGATGTGTGTGTGTGTGTGTGTGTGATGTGTGTGTGAGTGTGTGTGTGTGTGTGTGTGTGTGAGTGTGTGTGTGTGTGTGATGTTGTGTGTGATGTGTGTGTGTGTGAGTGTGTGTGTGTGTGTGTGTGTAGTGTGTGTGTGTGTGTGTGTGTGTGTGTGTGTGTGTGTGTGTGTGTGTGTGTGTGTGAGTGAGTGAGTGAGTGAGTGAGAGAGAGAGGGGGAGAGGGGGAGAGGGGGAGAGGGACGGGTGCCAGCAGCAGGGACCGTGTTGTTAGCATCTGGTTAGCAGTTAGCTAGCCGCACTAACGGACATACGGAGCTGTTGGTTCCACACCAAGCTGGAGGAGAGCTCTCCTCTCAGACCGAGAGGCTCAGGGTGAGCTGAAGGACTCTGAGTGTTTAGATAGTTCACTTTAGTCTAAGTTATCTCAGTGGGTCTCAAACGGTTTGGTCACAAATTATTCAAAAGCTTATTTCCGCGGCACATCTCATCGTTATAAAACAAATAAGAGAATAACGGAAAAACAGTTATGAAATACTAAATGGCGGTAAAATAAGAATACAGTTTGAAAGGGGAGAGATTTGTAAAAAACTGTTTCATCTGGTGTTGAGATGTTTCCATAGATCTCTTCATGTTGCTCTCAAAGTGCACCAGATTGATGCTTTCAACTTCAATATTTTAAAAGAATATCTTCCCGGGGGAGCATGCCCCCGAACCCCCCTAGAGGAGGTGAGGTCGCCCCCTAGAGGAGGTGAGGTCCCCCCTAGAGGAGGTGAGGTCCGCTCCCCACTCGTAAAAAAATAGCACTTTCCCCCCCTGCCTATATGCCGTGAGCTGATTATCGAGCCTTCATTGTAACAGTCGCGGGTGTGCTGTGTGTTTGCGTGTGGGGATCGCTTGTGTGCGTGCTCTATAGTGTTCACTGGAGTCCAGCACCTCAGCACCCCCACTCAAAATACCTTCCCGCGCCTCTGCTTTCATGTGAACGCGCACCGAACTAGATAGGACACGGCTGGCTTGAGCGATCCACTTGATAACCCGCGTCGTAGTACCGCTTAGCGAGAGCGCGTATGTTCTGGATTAAGCCAACCGGCTAACTCAAACATATCCAGGTTAGGTTGAACCAGCTGCGTAGTACAGGCCTCTGCTCCATAGTTCATGTTGTTGTTCAGTCTGTCTGCGCCACTTCCTCCACACTCTCACTGCTTTCTTACAAATCACACTTAATTGGAGAAGTGATACACCACCCATACTCCACTTTTCTCCTTTGTGTTGTTTTAAATTCACACTTTTAGCACAAAACCCGGCAAATAACATAAATCTGTGTCAGAAAATTAAACAAAGCAGGTGTAAAAATGATGAAATTCCTCTTAATATCTGGTTTTATTGAAGTATTAGTGGATTATTTTTACCACTATAGTAACAAATAGCATTCAATTAAAGGAGGATATTGCTTTCTGATTACCTATGGGGATAATCATATTCAAAAATGCCTGGATATCAAACTACATTAATCCCATTTTCAGCATGTAGTGCATCTACCGCCGGACAGCTCATGAGAAAACAATAGCCGCTTTCACACCAAGTACTTCATTTAGGTACTTCATACCGCATTTAGTTCCCCCATGGAACTAAAGAGCAGATCGCGTTCACACCGGAATAAATCCTTGGGGGAGGATTAGGCAAATGGCGCCGCTGACGTCACTTCTTCTTCTTCTGCTTTGGGTTTACTGGCAGGCCGCAACCCACTTCACGGCGTATACTGCCGCCCGGAGTCCCCGGCCGGAAGTCCCCGGAGTTGGGGAAGGCTTCAGTAGAAGCTGCTGGGAGTCCCAGCAGCTTCTACTGAAGCCTTCCGAGTAAATCGCCAGAAACGCCGACACCTCCTCATCTCCACCGCTCCCATGTTTTAGTTTGTGTTGTCATAAGTTAGTCTCTCTCCGTTGGTGGGCTAATGCTAATGCTAATAATGCTAATGCGAGGATAATAAAATGGCGGCTTCACAAAACTTTTTGGGAGTTTTACGGGGCGTGGTTTGCAATCCGCCCAGCCAATCAGAAATGTGTACCTTTTTCTCCGCAGGAAAGTCCCACCTCTCTAGCAGGGACTACACGTGGGGGTGAAAGTTCTCTGAACGATGTGAAAGCAAGATTCCAGGCACTAACGGAACTAAACGGGGAAAGTACTCCGGTGTGAAAGCGCCTGATGCATTTGAATGATTATACTGGAGGACAACTTTACAAACCAAGTGACAAGTTTTAAAGACATTTAAACACCCTGAATAATCCGCTGCCACCTGCGTGCGTCCTCACTTCTAAAACCACGGCTATAAAAAGGTATTTAAATCCAGAGATCTGAACGCTGTGAGACCACGCGGGAATGTGTTGCTGAGTCTTGTAGCTCCGCGTGACGCCCTCTTGTCAGTGCATGGAGGTGTGTGGATATGGAGCACAGACTCAAATAGATGTGCACCCAGAGGAGATCAGAGCAGGCAGGTGAAGTGTGTCACATGCTTTAAAGCACTGTGAGTAACACACTGTGCAGGTGGCAGACTCCACAGGTGCACACACAGCTGGTGTACCTGCTGCACTAAAACGCGATTTATTCAGCGACAAAAATAATCAAATATATAGTTTATTTTGACTCAATCCCAAATGCACCGGAATTTAAGTTCTTGTTTTGAAATACATGTTTTAATTAGTGTATTTTAGTGTGTGTGTGTGTGTGTTCTGTGCCTTCATCAGAGGGGGGAGGACACGCTCTCTCTCTCTCTCTCTCTCTCTCTCTCTCTCTCTCTCTCTCTCTCTCTGTCTGTCTCTGTCTCTGTGTCTCTCTCTCTCTCTCTCTCTGTCTCGCTCTCTCTCTCTCTCTCTCTCTCTCTCTCTCTCTCTGTCTGTCTCTGTGTCTCTCTCTCTCTCTCTCTGTCTCTCTCTCTGTCTCTGTCTCTGTCTCTCTCTCTCTCTGTCTGTCTGTCTCTGTCTCTCTCTGTCTCGCTCTCTCTGTCTCGCGCTCTCTCTCTCTCTCTCTCTCTGTCTCTCTCTCTCTCTCTGTCTCGCTCTCTCTCTCTGTCTGTCTCTGTCTCTGTGTCTCTCTCTCTCTCTCTCTCTCTCTCTGTCTCTCTCTCTGTCTCTGTCTCTGTCTCTGTCTCTCTCTCTCTCTCTCTGTCTGTCTGTCTCTGTCTCTCTGTCTCTCTCTCTCTCTCTGTCTCGCTCTCTCTCTCTGTCTCTCTCTGTCTCGCGCTCTCGCTCTCTCTCTCTCTCTCTCTCTCTCTCTCTCTCTCTCTCTCTCTCTCTCTCTCTCTCTCTCTAATAAGGCTGCTTGCTCTAAATCCTTTAATCTGAGCAGGAATGATGGGCTATATCTCGTCGGTCCTCTGGCTGCAAAGAACAATCTCTCCTGCTTCCCTTCTGTCTGCACACACACACACACACACACACACACACACACACACACACACACACACACACACACACACACACACAGCCTCCTGGTAAGTATCCTCTGCACTTTCTGTCTCTGTTTATGTGAAGTTTGGACCAAAACACACCATGCGCTAATTATTTTTTGGATGCAGCTTTTCCACTTAAATCTGCCCTCGGTCTCTTTCCCTCTCGGAAAGATGATATTAAGAGATTTCCATTCGGCACGTGAGGCGGTTAACGAGATGTTCTAATCAGCGTGGCGTTCCGATTTAACTCATTATCCGGCGGCTTTGGGTAATGAGCGCAGCATCTGCCTGGTGGCTTTTAATCAACACATATATCTGCATCTGCCGTCACAAATAAACACATTCTAATCACGCATTATGTCGCTTAATATTCAGATCCCAAAAGAGGCGGTAATTATTAATTAATGATAGCTTTCGTTAGAGTTAAAAATACTGGGGAATTAAAGGTTTATTATTACCAAATAATTACTGTTTTTCTATTTCAAATTGGCCAGCTGTCAACATGTGCTCCAATTGAACAAGAAAATGAACTTCCTGTTTACAGGTAATACAAAATAAAACTTCAAATTTCACAATAAAAGTCCTACAATTATTTTTTCTCTGTTTTTAAGTGAGAATTTTTTTTTAAAACAAAATTATAAAACACTATTAAACTAATACATTTCAATTCATAAAAGTAATGTTATTAAAACCCCAAAACAGTTTTTTCTTAAATGAGGAAAAATATAATGAAAATAAACCAAAAACGAATAATTGTATTTATTATTTTTATAAAAAATTATGTATTTTTTAAAACACAGCATTTGGAAATAATAATTAAACTACTATTTAGAAAGTAAATGTATTTAAAAAAAATCTGATTCAAGAAAAAGAGATTCTAAGTCTTAAGATTCCTGGTTAAGCAAATATTAAATAAAGTAAAATGTCTGCTTCTGTCTCCAAACGGTGACTAAAACCAACATTTTCCGATCTGTAACCGTTTAAAATAAAGTGACAGAACACCTGCCAGGTTTCTGATCTCCGTGTCTTTGGAATTCATGTTCAGTTTGCTTTTGGAGTGACATCAGCCGGATCTGGAGGCGACGGGAGACTTCAGTCCTGACTTCTGAAGGATTTAGAGATGAGTCTCAGCGAGCCGTCGGACTCCGACAGTTATCCTCTCAGGATCCGGCAAACAGGAAGCAGCAACGACATCTTCCATTACTGAGAGGGACTCTGAGAGGAACATGAGAGGGACTCGGAGAGGGACTCTGAGAGGGACTCTGAGAGGGACTCCGAGAGGGACTCCGAGAGGGACTCTGAGGGACTCTGAGGGACTCCGAGAGGGACTCCGAGAGGGACTCCGAAAGGGACTCTGAGGGACTCCGAGAGGGACTCCGAGAGGGACTCTGAGGGACTCCGAGAGGGACTCCGAGAGGGACTCCGAGAGGGACTCCGAGGGACTCCGAGAGGGACTCCGAGAGGGACTCTGAGGGACTCCGAGAGGGACTCCGAGAGGGACTCCGAGAGGGACTCCGAGAGGGACTCTGAGGGACTCCGAGAGGGACTCCGAGAGGGACTCCGAGAGGGACTCTGAGAGGGACTCTGAGAGGGACATGAGAGGGACTCCGAGAGGGACTCTGAGAGGGACTCCGAGAGGAACATGAGAGGGACTCCGAGAGGAACATGAGAGGGACTCCGAGAGGGACTCCGAGAGGGACTCTGAGAGGAACATGAGAGGGACTCGGAGAGGGACTCTGAGAGGGACTCTGAGAGGGACTCCGAGAGGGACTCCGAGAGGGACTCTGAGGGACTCTGAGGGACTCCGAGAGGGACTCCGAGAGGGACTCCGAAAGGGACTCTGAGGGACTCCGAGAGGGACTCCGAGAGGGACTCTGAGGGACTCCGAGAGGGACTCCGAGAGGGACTCCGAGAGGGACTCTGAGGGACTCCGAGAGGGACTCCGAGAGGGACTCTGAGGGACTCCGAGAGGGACTCCGAGAGGGACTCCGAGAGGGACTCCGAGAGGGACTCTGAGGGACTCCGAGAGGGACTCCGAGAGGGACTCCGAGAGGGACTCTGAGAGGGACTCTGAGAGGGACATGAGAGGGACTCCGAGAGGGACTCTGAGAGGGACTCCGAGAGGAACATGAGAGGGACTCCGAGAGGAACATGAGAGGGACTCCGAGAGGGACTCCGAGAGGGACTCTGAGGGACTCTGAGAGGGACTCCGAGAGGGAGCTGCGTCATGACGTCACCGTTTACGTGCCTGCTTCATAAAATCCAAACCGCGCGGAAATCCCTCACATCGACGACAACAACAATGGCCGATTGTATTGAAGCGCTGTTCGCTTTGGTTATCCTCTTACGAAACGAAATGGAAGGCATCGGACGACTTTACTTGGAACTTTGCAAACATTTCCAACATTACTTGATCCATATTACTCCCTTATTATACCATTATTTCACCCAAATAATGCACAAATAACAACATGTTTACACCCGTATTACACCGTTATTGGACCTAAATAGCATAAAAATAACTCCGATATTACTCCCATCTTGTTCATAACCATAATACACCATTATAACACCATAAGTACACACAAATAACACCCATATTCCACCTTTGCTTACACTCAACCTACACCGTTATTACGCCATAATTACACCTATATTTCAACATGTTATACACCAGCGTCACAGTATTATAACATCATTGTCACACCCAAAGAACAGCTATATTACACTATTTTGATATCCACATTACACCGTTATTACATTCATGATACACATTGACACAATCTGTCATATGATTTTTTTCCATAGCGAGACTAACACACACACACACACACACACACACCTCCTCCTCAGTGTTAGCACCAGGAGAGGAAGTGGTTGTTAATCGCTCAAACGTCGAGGACACACACGCGCTAAATTACATTTGCATAACACGGGAATTAATCTGTGCATGAAGCGGGATCTTCTTCTTCTTCTTCTTCTTCCCCGTCTTCCACCTGAGCAGGAACCTTTTCCGTGCTCTGATGGAAAGTCATATTTATTTAGGCAGATTGATTTGCTTCCTCGCCGGCCGGCGGTGGATCGACTTCATTTCAGAGTGCTGCGAAAATACATTTGCACTCGCTTTAGCTCGGCAATCCGTCAAAGAGAACCCTCCATGCATTTAGTTACTCTGTCCTAAACCGCTTCCTGGAGCTCCTGCCCCCCCCCACCCCCCCCTGTGAGCCCAGTGGGCGTCGGCGAGACAACGAAACCCAGCCCGAAACCCAGCCCGAAACACACACACACACCCGCAGCCTGGCTGGGAGTGTGTGTGTGCTCAGGCTGAGTTCCGCGGTGTCTCGTCGACCCCACACCGGTGAGCCAGCTCAGTGTCCGCTCCTCGCAGCAGCAAGCCTCACAACGTCCCACCGATTGTGTGTGTGTGTGTGTGAGGAAGTCTGCTGATTGGTCCAAACTTAACGGCTCCGCGGACGTTACGTCACTATACCCGAAATACGTCTCTATACCCAGGAAGCAAACGATGGAAAGAGAGAAATGTCCATCGAGGCGTTCTGGGGCAGCCGACAGGTCTTCTCTGAGTGAGAGCTTTACTCGCTGCAGGGTGCACTTTGAGGGTTTGAGACTGCAGACCGTCGACATGCAGAACAACCTTCATGACACGAGGGGACGGGTCAGAACCGGAACAGCATGACATGGGAGCTTTGAGTCATCAGAAAGCTGAGCATCTCCAGACGTGTTCTTGAAGGTGATTTGTTTACATATCCCAAAGACGACCATCCCTTGTTTGACTGCTCCTATACACCGATTGAATGTATATAGATGTGTGTGTGTGTGTATTGTATGTGTGTATTGTATGTGTGTGTGTATTGTATGCATATATGTATGTTGATATGAATGCATATGTACATGTGTAGACATTTGCTATTTCAAACAACCCCTGTGTACTTTTTTATTTTATTTTGACTCATTTTGTTTGCTATCTCATTTGTCACTGTCGGGTCTCTAAAAATATATGATTTGAAAAACTGTACTTGTACTAATAATGTGACTCCAAATAAATAAAGAATTAAAAAAAATGTACCATATTTGGAGTGAGGCAAACACCGTGTTACTTTACCTCGCCAACAACCAACTAGCCACTTCGCCCAAAACATAGAAATAGTGACGAAACACGAAACAGAAAGTATTTTAAATGTATAATATTTAAATGTATTCTACCAACCAGCTCGCTTCACGTTTTGAGCCCCTTTGCTAACACATCAATGGAGCTTCAGATGTTGTTCTCGATGGACTAATGAGGGACAGTGTGTGCTCTGGCCCGAGTGTCTGGCGTGCAAACGGTGACACACACGTTGTTCTGTTGGTCTTCTCTATAATACCAGTGGTTGTGTGTGTGTGTGTGGAACTGGTTAACGAGTTCCTGTACTTACTGCCCATTGCATCTCTGTCCTCACACAGTCCGTCCTCTGTGTCTCCTTTCAGTCCTTTGTCTGTCTTCTGCTCGCTGTGTCCCCGCTGAGATGTTACCCCCTGGTACTATACAGAGACGCGCGTGTGTGTGTGTGTGTGTGTGTGTGTGTGTGTGTGTGTGTGTGTGTGTGTGTGTGTGTGTGTGTGTGTGTGTGTGTGTGTGTGTGTGTGTGTGTGACGGATACAGTGTGTGTGTTGGACAGAGACTGTGTGTGTGTGTGTGTGTGTGTGTGTGTGTGACGGATACAGTGTGTGTGTTGGACAGAGACTGTGTGTGTGTGTGTGTGTGTGTGACGGATACAGTGTGTGTTGGACAGAGACAGTGTGTGTGTGTGTGTGTGTGTGTGACGGATACAGTGTGTGTTGGACAGAGACAGTGTGTGTGTGACGGATACTGTGTGTGTGTGTGTGTGTGTGACGGATACAGTGTGTGTGTTGGACAGAGACAGTGTGTGTGTGTGACGGATACAGTGTGTGTGTTGGACAGAGACAGTGTGTGTGTGTGTGTGTGACGGATACAGTGTGTGTTGGACAGAGACAGTGTGTGTGTGACGGATACTGTGTGTGTGTGTGTGTGTGTGTGTGTGTGTGTGTGTGTTGGACAGAGACAGTGTGTGTGTGACGGATACAGTGTGTGTGACGGATACAGTGTGTGTGTTGGACAGAGACTGTGTGTGTGTGTGACGGATACAGTGTGTGTTGGACAGAGACAGTGTGTGTGTGTGTGTGTGTGTGTGTCTCTGCCTCTCAGGCCTTCTATCATCAGACTAATCCTCTACTCAAAGGTCGACTTCATGGCGGGTCTTACCTTTGTCATCGTGTAATAACGTGCACTTACCGAGTGTAATTATATGCACCCTCTCAGGTTTCAGCGGCGAACAAACGATGTCCCTTCTCCACATTGTGAGGGTTATATTTGGCTAAAAGAGTCCCAGATTGATGCCTCTCATGTGGTGGCTTTGTGTAAGACTGGATATTACATTGATTTTGTGATATCTGTGTTAGATGTTGTGTTTTTCTTTTCGTTTTCTCAGAATTGTAACCCTTATCTCTCTTCTTTAATTTACTTTACCCCCATTACAGCCACCCAACTGATCATTATGTTTATTACATGGTTTAGTTGAATACTCGATTCTGATTGGTCAATTCAGAACACGTTATTAATCCAGTAGTACTGCCCGTTGTTAAGGACGCTCACATCTGCACAAAGAAGTTCGGTCGATTTAACTGCATACAGTTTCGACGAGACAAGAAAACAGCGGAGAAGTAACGGGGCAGAAACCCGCCTCTTCACGCAGCGGTCCAGACATACACATCAAACTGCGACACATATCAGTGTGCGGTTCCTTTGGCATGAGGGCGGGGGTATCTAGATACTTCCCAAGCTTTGACATTTGAACTGTGCTACTTTTAAAGCAAGCAACGATGTTTTCAAATCTGTGATCAAAAAGCTCCGCCTTCCTGCCGTTGCTACGTATTTCAAACGGTAACAACGGACTATTTTTCTTAGCGGATGCATGTCAATTTAAATCGATACAACTATTTTCTAGATCCATAAAAGCATTTAAATGAATATCGGGAGTCATGTCGTTACTGTGGTGAGGATGTGGCCGTGTAATAAGCGGGATAATGTGCAGCGACGCGGTCCTTATGGGGAAGAGAACACCCGACGGGCGGATCAGGAGTCCGACGCGTGGCGGAGGGATCTCGATCAGTAGACTTTCTAATGATAAATCCTACAACAGCGTCCCGATATTGACGTATTTGGTGAGAAACGTGTGATATTTGATTTTCGTTATACCCCTTAGCTCTCTATTATCATCATCAGGTGTTTTAATGCTTTCTCTTATGTCTTTACATCTTTGGTTTTTAATTTGAAGGTGTAGTGCCGAGAGATAGGGAGTCAGAGGCGGAGCAAGGAAGGTGCAAAAGGGTACTTTATTGGAGTGTAGAAAAGGTCGTGTTGTCCGGGAAGAAGAGAGTGAAGAGAGGAGGGCACACATAACACACATAATGTCCGTGTGGGAACAAAACCCCCAACTGTAGTTCCATGTATGATTTATGTCCCCAGTGTATAAATAGGTGGTCACCACAAAGGCTTGTTTGTGTACAAGTTTCACAAATACACTCAATAAAACGTATTCTAAATTACTTTTAACCACTGGTGCAAGCAGATGTAATGCAACATCAATTCCACAACTATAAGCATCTGGCGACCCCGAGATATTCGACTGATTTTGTGTTTTTCTAGAAATTACATATTGTTTTGTCCGTTATTTACGCACGTCTGGAAGCTCCTCGTGGACATCAACATAGTTTTCTCTGTGATTATAGTGTGTGTGTTGAGATATAGCAGCTGTGTGTGTGCTTCCTATCCCCGCCTTCAGGCCTCTTCATTACCACCAATAAGAACTCAATTTCCCCTGGGCGCGACCAATGATATCGCTCGTATCCCCCTGCAGGCCCGGCCAATCAGCTTCAATGTTCCTGCAGCGCTGTGTCATGAATGGCTAATGGCGCCCAGTGGTTGGCATGAATGTAAATCAGATGAAAAATGATTAGCCGTAAACAAGAAATCCTTTTTTAGAGCAAGAAATGAAAGAAAAAAGTAATTGTTATTGCCGGAAAATTGCAGGTAAACTCGAGACGTACAGCATGCATGATAATATACGAATTTAACTGAATTAACGTAAGAAATACATGACATGCATGTTAAAAGTAGCATCCTTTTATCTGCCTTTCTATGAGGTAACATTGATTGATCTTATTTGTGACTATGTTCCAGACAAAGTCATTTGAAAATCAACCAGCAGTTCAATCAATGGCGTTAGGATATCTTCCATGTTGATCTGAGACAGAGGGTGTTTCTCGATGTCGAGTAAAGCTGCTCCAGAGCCACTATTTCAAGCATGCTACGTCATCGAGTGCCGCCGAAGGACTGTTCCAATGTCCAGCATACTTGGAATTCTACCGAGCCCGGCGTACTTCGTTTGGAGACATTTCGAGGCTGCACATGTGTAGACTCCGCGGTCTTAAAATCCCCACAATGCTTTGCACACGGACCAATTTCCCCAAATCTGTGGCGGACAATGTAAGAGGCGGGGCCTCGCATGTGACGCACACCTGCACACTTGCTAGCCTGTTCCACTCTTCGTTTTCCGAATGCCAGGAAGGATTCTTGCCTCGCTTCTGAAGCAAGTGACTCGGAAGACATGTGCTACCAAGCGAGCGTACTCGACATTGAGAAACACCCTAGTGTGTGTGTGAGAATAAATCTATAAAGTTGTTTAAATTTGAACGGGGCATTAAAAACATGCGGCATCCATCCATCCATCTTCTCCCGCGTATCCGTGGTCGGGTCTCGAGCTCCAGCAGAGAGCCCCAAACGTTCCCCCCTCATCAACCAGCTCTGACTGGGGGGTCCCAAGGCGCTCCCAGGCCAGCGAAGAGATAGTCCCTCCACCTGGTCCTAGGTCTACCCCTCGGTCTCCTCCCAGCTGGAGGCGCCCAGGTGGCATCCTAGCTAGGTGCCCGAACCACCTCAACTGGCTCCTTTCGACGCGAAGGAGGAGCGGCTCAACTCCGAGTCCCTCCCTGACGACCGAACTTCTCACCTTATCGCTAAGGGAGACGCCAGCCACCCTGCGGAGGAAACCCATCTCGGCCGCTTGTATCCGCGATCTCGTTCTTTCGGTCATGACATGAAAAACACGTACAATGTCCTTTAAAGTAGCATGCTTTATACGCCTTTCCTTGAAGTCACGTTGATAAATGATGCTGTGAGGATTACATCTAATGTCCTACACCAAATTATAAAAAAAACATCCAGTAGTTGTTGCTGCAACCCCCTTTCCTTTCTGTTATTCATCCATTGTCCATCTGTAACAGTCGGATAGGAGTTTGACATCTGCCATATCTATATTTGAAGTTACAGAGTTCAGGAAATAGTCTGCTTGAGTATAGCATTACAGCTGAGTCGGTGTGTGTGAGAATAAGCCCCCGCACAACATATCTGGTAGAAAACGTACTTGTGATAACACACCACACACACACACACACACACTCGTATACCCACAGGAGAGAGCACAGCACTCTATGACTCATTCAAATCCTGTACGTGTACTTTTAGAAAGTCTTCAGCGCTGACCCCTGCTTAAAAAAAAAGTTTGCAGTGAAACTAAATCCAGGAATGTCTGCCGGAGCCGAAGCCAGGGGAATAAAAACCTCTCTCAGTTTCTCTCTCTGACCTCTCCAAGCTGCTCTGTCATTCACATTGTCTCTCTGCGTCCTGTCTTTACATCTTCGCCCTCGGGAAAGAGTTCAAACTAAACCGTTTTTTTCAAACACAAAATCCTCGGGGAAGGTCTGAACCTCCACCTACGAAGCTGTCTGTCTGTCTTTCTTTAAAACCCGTTTCTCTCTCATTCTCCAGATGTTGGCGTTCAATTCAGAGTCTCAGTTTGTGCTATTTTGCACACAGTCTCGCGGCATTTTGAAATTAATCTATTGATTCGTGTTCACCAATACGATTTCCGCATTTTTGTTCGTGTCACACAGAACGATTGAGTACCGCTAACTGTCTAACGTCGCTAACTAGCTAACGTTACTAACTAGCTAACGTTGGTAACTAGCTAACGTTACTAACTAGCTAAAGTTGCTAACTAGCTAACGTTGCTAACTAGCTAACGTCGCTAACTAGCTAACGTTGCTAACTAGCTAAAGTTGCTAACTAGCTAACGTTGCTAACTAACTATCACAGCTGCTATCGCTACTTCTTGTCAGCCTCCATGTGTGACGACACTTTCTTGCTCTAAATAAAATGTCACGTGGGGAAATAGGACTTTTATTGTTTGTCTGTTTAATCTTTTCACATTTAAAGGTGGGGTAAGTAAGTTTGAGAAACCGGCTCGAGATACACTTTTTGTTATATTCCATGGAATGCTCTGAACATCCCGATAGCAATGAATATCTGAAGTGCTTTGACAACAAATACATAAAAAATATCATCTCTGGAAGCCGGGGCGCTGTAAAAAGCACGACCAATCATCTGCCTCGGTCCGGCTAAAGTAACTGGACGGCCTACCTGCCTGTCAGCCTTCCATCGGGGCACACACTGATCTCGTGCCCTCATTGGTCATGTGTGCGTTCCTGTGCGTTGGGGGAGGGGCTCTGTGAGGAAGGGGCAGATTTTCTTCCGGCTGCGTATTTTCAAATTCTAGCGCCCTCGAGCCGGTTTCTCCATTCTTACCTCCCCCACCTTTAACTGCTGTAAAAAGGCTCTTGTAATCATTTTTAAAAAATGCAACATATCCCTGTCTGCTGAAAGTCACTTTAAAAACTAATGTTTGTATTTCAGCTGCTTGTCGGTTATCAAACTAATAGTAACAACGTATTTAGGCTCAACTTAACTAATCATGTGCCTTTTTGCTGTAATATCATCTGGAGCTTGATGGTTCTTGTTAACATCACAATTGTGTACATGTCCTAAATACATTCAATAGAAAACCATTAAAAACAAAACAACAACAACAACAACAACAACAACAACAAAAATGCAACATACACTATGCTTAAGACATAACAAGAAAAACAAAGAAGTGAAAAATACATAAAGGCAATTCAAATGCAGAAATAAGTGGAATATAGACGGCTCGTCGTATCAATGGTGTTTGCTTTCATTAACTGTAATCAGAATAAAAGTCCTCTGAACTCACCTGAAGCCAAAACGTCCTCCCTTTACATAACTACAGATGTTTAAAGACAACCCGAAACATAAACACACACTTCACACTTTTGACACGGAGAGAAAGCCGGAGGATGAGAGAGGCATCGAGGGGAAAGCGAGCAGAGACAGAAACATGAACAACAGGTCCTGTGAGAGGAGAGGAAGACCTGCAGTATATTTCTACTGTAATGAGAGGAGGAGAGGAGAGGAGGAGAGGAGAGGAGAGGAGAGGAGGAGAGGAGAGGAGAGGAGAGGAGAGGAGAGGAGAGGAGAGGAGAGGAGGAGAGGAGAGGAGAGGAGAGGAGAGGAGGAGAGGAGGTTAACGACACGGAGACGGGTCAGAGAGGACGGTTGTTAGTGTTTCAAAGTAGAGGCAAGGCAAGTTTATTTATATAGCACTTTTCAACGCAAGGCAATTCAAAGTGCTTTACAAAAAATGAAAGACATTAAGCATTAAAAAAGAAAAGCTAATAAAATAAACATCAAAAGGAAAAGTACACGGATAAAAGTTAGTGCAGTTTAAGATGTGAATAGTTCAATTAAAAGCAGCGACGAAAAGAAAGGAGCTCTCCACGACGATATATTCCAGGTTTTTACAGATATACGCTGTGGAAAGGAAATGACCGTCGTGCTGTAGGCTACATATCGCAAATATTTCTTGTAGCTAATCGTCAGATTCTGGTTTTTACAATCGGTTTATAAAATATGTATTTATTATCATTTGGCCAACGAAGCATAGTTGTGTCCAAAGTGATGAGGTTTGTATTAGAGCTGCCAAGTTAACGCGTTGAATAACGTTAAGGCCACTAATGTGCGAGTGTGTACGTGTCCTCGGCCCGCCCCGTAGTTTCAGAGCCCAGAGGCTTGACGACGACATTGTTGTTGTTGTTGTTGTTGTTGTTGTTGTTAGTTGGACGGTGGGAGATTCTCGCGAGAGATATGGATACAAGCGAAGATGTTTTAAACAGCAAGCCAAGCACACGGCTGATTTCTGTATTTATTTTCTGCGAGGGACAGATCACGGGAAAGAATATAAACAGATAGATTGAAAGGTTTGCGCACGTAGCTGATTGGATAAGGAAGTGAATGCAAATGCTGTTACAGTCATTAATTAAAGTAACATGTACAATTAAAGAAACCCTGGCAGGGATAGTCTTGATCCTAAAGGTGTGTACCCTTCTAAACTCTGCAGGTCCTGATCCCCTCCTCATATCTGAGAGGACATTCGGGGAGCGGGGTGCTGCAGAGATACGCTCTCTCCGCTCTAACGAATCCCTTTTTGCACCGAAGCGAAGAGAAGAGAAAGTTAAAAGCAATTGACCCTGACGATCTGAAAGAGCCAATGATTGCTCGATAAAAACGCCTCGTCGGGTAAATAAAGCAGCTGTAAGTAAGACGTATTCACGATGCATTTAAGGGGTGATATTAGCTTGATGTGAATTACCTGGAAGCTACCTGGTAGTGTGCGAACGTTCGGTTTTACAGCCGCCTCCACTTTAATTAAACGGCCTTACAGACTGATGGCAGCAGAAACTCATAAAATGAATTGCTACACTCAGTCACTCTCACCACACACACACACACACACACACACACACACACTTTCTTCGTTTGTCTTTGCTAATCTAATCTGGCTCGGTGACTCCTCTAGACCTCCACCTTCTCCTCTTCCTCTCATGTTCTCTGCAGTAAAAGTACTTCCTGTTTCAATGAGAAGTTTCTCCTTCTTGGGTTTGTGCCACGAGAGCACTGCTTCTCAAAGTGTGGTCCGTGAGCGCCCCCTAGTGGTCCGCGAGTATATTGGTAACATTTCACATTTGAAATAAATAAATACATTTAAGTTTTCCGCACTCTCGCGGGAATATCTCCGCAATGGAACGAGGTTAAGTTTCACTTTCGATGGTATGATATAGCCCAGGGCAACACCTTCGTCACACATGTTTCCACTTGTTTGTACCATTTTCCAGGCGATTTGTAATCTGTTCTAGAAAAACGATGAGATTTTGGATATTTGTGGAGTTAGGTGGTCCTTGGTGTGAAAAGGTTTGAGAAACCCTGCACTCGAGAGACGAGCGCCGCGTTCAGAGTTCAGCGGGTTTACGGTCAGAAGCAGCGTCGGCACGGCAGTTTGCCACCCCGGGTTAAGTGCTCTATTGTTTCGTTTTATCGTCACAAATAACCGGGATAGCAAATCCCCGTCCCACAGCCGAAAGGCACGTCTTTACATGTCGCTTTGTGTCTGAGCATCAGTCGAAAACCCAGACATGTTTAGTATGTAATCCTATAGAACAGAATAAATCAACACTTTTTCATTTCTGCTCGATTAAGAACTTTAAACTTTAGCAAAGATGTGGCATTCGAGGCTGCAGCGAACGCCCTGACGTCCCGATGGGGTGTATAGGCGAGATGAGGCAAGTGTATAATAAGCATGTGGATTACCTATGTTGTAAATGTATTATGAGGTCGATAGGGACTCAGCTTGGCAACTGGAAGGTCACCAGTTCGAGACCAAGTGCTACCGAGGTGTCCCTGAGCAAGGCACCGTTCCCCACACGGCCCCCCGGGCGGCGTCAAAATGGCAGCCCAATAGGATGGGTCAAAGGCAGAGAAACCGTTTCCCCACGGGGATTAATAAAAGTCCATATATTATCTTTTTCATTTACATCCCTCCTCTGTCCCAAGGTTTCTAACCCCCATAACTTTTTGGGGTTTTCGTTGGGAGTGTTTCCTTGTCCGATGTGAGGGTCCGAAGACAGAGGGTGTCGTGTTGATACTCAATAAACATTGATTGATTCCAAAATCGTTAACAAAATGTTTGTTCTGTGTTCCCTGCAGACGCGATGGAGCGTTGGAGGTCGTGGCAGTTTGCCCTGTTGTCCCTAGCAACGATCCTCCCCTCGTCCAGTAAAAACGTGGACTCCTTCTCCTCGGACACGCTCATCAACAACGTGGTGGCGGACCCTCGATCTGGCCGCCTCTACGTGGGCGCCGTGAACCACCTGTACCAGCTGGCCCCAGATCTGCGTGTCGAATCGCGCACGGAAACGGGTCCGAAGCGGGACAACCGGCAGTGCACGCCCCCCGTGACGGACGCCTGCGAGGAGGCGGTCGACACGGACAACCACAACAAGCTGATGCTGGTGCAGGAGGGCCGGGACACGCTGGTGGTGTGCGGCAGCGTCTACCGGGGCATCTGCTCGCTGAGGAACCTGAGCGCCGTGCAGCAGCTGCTCTACTTCAGCGACTCCAAGGGGGAGAAGTCGTACGTGGCGAGCGCCGAGGAGAGCGTCTCCGTGGTGGGGGTGATGTCACACTTCACCAGAGACAAGGACGGCTTCCTCAGAGGAAAGGATAACTTCACCGTCTTCCTGGTAGGCCACAGGAGAAGGATGTACTTTGAGTGTGAGAGGCGCCATGATGCTTTTAGTGGGGGGTTTCCCCTTCCCTGTAGGGTGTGTGATATTGGTTTTTAGTGCATGTAAATGGTCTGCAGAGGCTAACATCCCAAAGTTCCGGAACATAGTGACATCACTTTGTAACACTCGCGCGCTATTGGCTAGCGCTCCAAGCGGTTGACCTATTAAGCAAAGTACTGTTCCTGTATTATTGACAAAATGCAAACAAGAATATAAAGTTTAATTTCTCCTCCTCTTCCTCCTCCTCTCCTCCTCTCCTCCTCCTCCTCTTCCTCCTCCTCTCCTCTCCTCCTCCTCTTCCTCCTCCTCCTCTTCCTCTCCTCTCCTCCTCCTCCTCCTCCTCCCCTACTTCCTCCTCCTCTCTCCTCCCCCTCTTCCTCCTCCTCTTCCTCTCCTCCTCCTCCTCCTCCTCCTCACTTCCTCCTCCTCTCCTCCTCTCCTGCCTTCCTCCTCCTCCACTTCCTCCTCCTCATCTCCTCCTCCTCCTCTTCCTCCTCCTCACTTCCTCCTCCTCCTCCTCCTCCTCCTCCTCTTCCTCCTCCACTTCCTCCTCCTCCTCCTCCTCCTCCTCCTCCTCCTCCTCCTCCTCCTCCTCCTCCTCCTCCTCCTCCTCCTCTTCTTCCTCCTCTCCTCTCCACTTCCTCCTCCTCCACTCCTCCTCCTCCTCTTCCTCTTCCTCTTCCTCTTCCTCCTCTCCTCCTCCTCCTCCTCCTCCTCTTCACTCCTCCTCCTCCACTTCCTCCTCCTCCTCTTCCTCTTCCTCTTCCTCCTCTCCTCTTCACTCCTCCTCCTCCTCTTCCTCCTCCTCCTCCTCCTCCTCCTCCTCCTCCTCCTCCTCCTCCTCCTCCTCCTCCTCCTCCTCCTCCTCCTCCTCCTCCTCCTCCTCCTCCTCCTCAGGTTGGTAAGGGCTACGGCAGCCATGACAGTACGAAGCTGATTTCCACTCGGATCCTTCAGGACGTCGGGGACTGGGTTGTTTTCGACTCGATCATCGAGGCGTCGGCGGTCCAGGCGAATCCTTTCGTTCTTCGATATCTTCACGACTTCCGATTCGCCTTCAAAGATGACGGCTTCGTCTACTTCCTGTTCTCCAGAACGCTGGGAGTCCAGGACACGAAGAACTTCACCTTCGTGTCCAGGATGTGTGAAGACGACCACGGGTACTACTCCTACACCGAGCTGCAGCTCAACTGTAGCCACGGCAACAAGTACAACAAGGCGCAGGTAAACAACTTTATTATAGGAAACGCATTTGGAAATGTGGGATATTTTAAGCTGTTTTTAAATCTCACTGGTCCCCGGCTTGAGCTTCAGCCTCAGGATCCTTGTATCTGGGATCCTCTCCAGAATGGAAGTAGTCATCACATACAGAGCATCAACTAGTTCCTTCACAGTGTCCTTCACAGTGTCCTTCACAGTGTCCTTCACAGTGTCCTTCACAGTGTCCTTCACAGTGTCCTTCACAGTGTCCTTCACATGCTGATATCAGAGAGGGAGTCACACAGTCACAAGATGGAAGAACAGAAAGCAGTATTCAATGTTTACTTCAGATTAGCTCCACGTCAGAAATGAGCATGCTTGACGTCTCTCTCCGTAGAGGCTGAGTCATCATGTTCATCACAGAGCTATCATCTGCCTCAGACAGTCCTGATGCTCAAAACAAGTTCATACATCTTTACAAAAAAAGACATGTGAAGTAAAAGCAAAACAATCAGTAATTAAATACAGAAGATTATGAATGAATAATTAATAGAAATGCCACTTTAGCGTTCTGTTAGGAAAGGGCAGCATTCCACACGGCATGGTTTCGTCTTGATGATTACTTCATGCCTCGTCCCCTAAATATCAACATCGTGTGGATTTAAGATGCTTGAATGTATCGTACATCCTTTCAGTTCCTCGTCTTTGTTTCGCAGGCCGCGTACGTCACAGCTCCAGGAGACGTGTTGGCTCAGAACATGACGGCGTCGGGACAGTACGGCCGGGTTTCAGCCTCCGACAACGTCCTGTTCGTCACCTTCACGTCCGACGAAGACCCCTCCACCTCCGCCATGTGTGAGTGTCATCGTGAAGCTGAGATGAGATCAAATGTACTTGAAAAATGTTGTTGCAAATATGTTCCTGGAGTTCGATTTGGTTCGTTTAGTCTGGTAGCAAAGATCAGAAGGCTTAATTAAAGCAGTGGTGCTCGTTTGGATCGGGTCGCAGATGAGCGAGTGAAGAAAAATAATTGTCTTTTTGGGAAAAAAATCTAACTTTTATTTTGAAGGCCCGATTTTCTAACGCTGTGCAAGCAGTCGGCGTCGGACTGGAAGTACCGGAGGCCATACACGGGTTTGATGATGATGTTTGTTCGAGTCTTCTGGCCAATCAGAATCCAGAGTGTAGCCGGAAGTCCCCACGGAGAATAGCTTAGCGGTAGAACTCTTCTTTATACATCCATGGGTACAACGTCAGATACACAGGAACACGTGATGAGATACGACCCCCGGTCTGATGACTGACAGCTCACAGAACAATGGGGGCTATCTCCCCTCACCCACAATCTACAGTCAGTCCCACAGACCCTCTCCTCTCTGTGAGGAGCAGCAAGCTGTCAGAACTAAGTGAAACACAAACAATGGCAGAACTTATTATGAATATGTCGGGTAGCAATAGATGTATTTATTTTCTTCTCAGAGAACCAGAATGCGTAGTTCATGTTAGAAATCTCCTGGGGCAGAATCCCCCCGGACCCCCTGCTGGGGTTGGGTTTTCAGCGTCTGCCTTTTTATATACCGTACTTGTCGGACTATAAAGCGCACCTGCATATGAGCCGCAGCAGCTAAACTGTCCGTCTGTCTTGCTCTCGTTCTGTCTCTCGTTCCACTTTTACTTTGGCGCGCTACCTGTCTCACTCTTTTCCGGCCTCCAGCTTTTCCCTGCTGGAGCCCGCCGCTTAAAGGTGGCAGGCGCGGACCGGTCCTAGAGCCCGTAGTGTTAAGGTGGTTAATTTTACCTGTAGAATCCATAGATGTAAGAGGTCCCTAGTGGCCGTTAGCGGTACAACAAAAAATGGGGCAAAAAGTCGCGGCTTATAGTCCGAGAAAGTACGGTAGTTCAGCTTTGATTCCATCATCTCATAAAACCTGATTTAAAGCATACTTCAGTTCAGTGAAGGGATATAAGGGATATATGCACCGGACCTCACTGAAAACGTATATATATATTACAGCACGATTTGTTGTTGAATAGATTTGAGTGGTTCAAAATGTCGGGCCGCGATGTATTGACCGAGGAAACAGTGGGTCCCGAGGCCCGACCTGAGGACCCCCGCTCTAAAGCACGTTGCCCCAAAGAGAGGCTACATGTTCAGCATTAAGGGATTAAGTGACTTCATCACCAAAATACCATATGTGTACCAAAACCAACCGTTATCGAATATCGACCATTTTAGTTAGTTGCCAATTCTTTGAGGTACGACTTATAATACTATAATCTGCGTTTTTTAATTCCGAGTGGCTCAGCAGAACGTGGCGGCGGTTCATTTCTCCTACGGTACTCGGTGCTGCAGTCGGTCACACACATCTGTGAATATCGTTTTGCTTAGCGTGATTTATTCAAATACAAACCCCCAATATTCCCATGTTTATGTCGTCCTTACACAATAGCTTTATCCCATTTGACTTATATCAAAATAAACGGTATTTGCGTATTGATTTTACACATGTTTAATTGTCCAAATAACATTAACACACCATGGCCTCAGATGTTTAATATTTGGGTGTAAATCATGTTGTTTCTGTTTGTAGGCATGTATCCGCTGCGCTCCATCAACAAAAGGCTGGTGGAGATCATCGGAGCGTGCTACAGCCACAACGGCATCATCAACGAAAAGGGCGCCGTATATTCGCCGTACTCGTCCAAATCTGAGGAGCTGTGCAGCAGCAAAAACCACGTGAGGACACTTCACTTTTACGCGATCGAGAGACGGGTACTCTGAGCGTTTCAGCGCTGACTCCTGCTCTGCTCCTTCAGGTCAACATGACGCTCAAGTATCCATGTGGAGCCGAGTTCCTGCCCTCCCCATTGGCCAGTAAGGCGGAGTTCGCCCTGACGTCTGAGCCCCCGTTGGCTCGTAAAGGTCACATGACCGCCGTGGCTGTAGCCGTGGAGATGACGCACGCCGTGGCGTTCCTCGGCACCTCCGCTGGAGAGGTGAGACTGACTTCCTTATGTTGCTTTATCCATAAGGTTTAACAGTTTAATTATTTATCTTAGACATTAATGTTTCTTTATGGTATCAACTAGAAACTAGAAATATAACTTATATATATATATAGTTAATTGATACCTGTTTAAACTCAACAGTTATTTAATCTTAACTAAACGATGATGAATGATTTTTTTTTATTGTGTATGAACTTTTCTATTATGTTTTTAAAGCCATTATGTTGAAGATATTATTTATATTATTATATTATTATGGATTTATTTTATTTTGTTTACATTTTCATTATTTATTTATTTTTCAAATATTATTTTATTTATTTGATACTTTTTATTTTTTTAAATAATGTGTGTGTGTGTGTGTGTGTGTGTGTGTGTGTGTGTGTGTGTGTTCCCTGCAGGTGCTGAAGGTACATCTGTCCGCTCACCCCGAGGTTTACGGTCGGGCGCCGGGCGACGTCACCGGGGAGAAAGTCAACAAAAACCTGCTGTTCGATACCGGGCTGCAACACCTGTATATCACCACGGAGAAAAAGGTCACACACACACACACACACACACACACCACACACACACTCTATTCCTCTCCATCCATCACCTCGCCGTGAAGAAGGTCATGTGCTTACTTCTGTTTTAAAATTGAACCCATCACTTAACGAGCCTTACAATTATTCCCCGTGTCTCGTTTGATCTTTTATTTAACGACGACACATCCGTCTGCGTTAGCGCACAGGAGTCAGCCATTGATTTATTCCGTCTTTCGTTTCCCGCTCCGCTTTCATCTCCCGCCCGCCGTCTTTTGAACCTGCGAGTGAAATGGATGTTATTGATTTAGAAATGAATTAATTGCTTCAAGAGGGGCGATTCACTTTCATCAAGTGGAGTGACGACGCTCGAGCTCGTTTGCACTTACTTTGAAGCAGCGTCTTGTTGTCACGGAGATTCTTGTTGTCACGGAGATTCATGATTTAAGTCCAAACCGCAGCTTCCCTCTACAAGCAAATATTAAACCAAGAAGTACTGTATAAAGTTATGGATTTATGATGTTTAATTACATTATAATGTGACTTACTAATAACTTCTTATGTTTTTATTTTACTTTTGTTATTTTTATGTTAATTTAATATTAAATACAATTTTAATTTTGAATTTTTGAATTTTGATATTTTTTTTAACTTTAATTGTTTTTATCTATTTTATCGCACATTCTTATTATATTTTTTATATATTTAATTTCTTATATTTTATCTTTTTATTGAATTGTATCTTTTTATCCTTCATTTCATTTCAAACCTTTATTTATAAAACGGAACAACAAAAGGACATCATGCAGTCATTTACATAATTATCCACATGAGCAGGTACCAATAGCTTCTGATTGAGTAGCATCCAACCGAGCTTTACAAACATTTAGTGGCACCAGATTGTTCAGTTTCCATTTAATGTGCAGACTGTTTCAAGACAGAGGAGCTGCGCACTAAAAGCTGTCTTCCCTGAGACAGTCCTAGCAGCTGGCACATTTAATAAAACCACAGCATTCGATCTCAGGCAGTAGCCACTTACACTTCTCCGTGAGATCAGGGAGCAGATGTAAGATGGAAGTTTCCCTAACATGGCTTTGTATATAAAAATGTACCAGTGACTGAGCCTCCGTGCAGTGAGTGAAGGCAAACCAGCCCTTGCATACAGGGTACAGTGAAGGGTTAATGCTTTACAGTTTGCGCTGTGATACGCAGCATCTAACTGGACCAGGCTATGGGCCGGTGCATTCATATAGACCAGATCCCCAGAGTCCAGCACAGGTCAAAGGTCACAGAGCCTTTTCCCTGGCCTCAAGCGAGAAGCAGGACTTGTTTCCCGTAGAAGAAACCGAGTCTAACCCTCAGCTTTTTAAGCAGCTTATTGACTTACTTTTTTGTGTTTATTTAAATATTTGTATTACATTTTTTTATTTATTCATCTTTTATTTATGTTATATTAAAAAAGAGCTACAAACCCAATTTGAAGAAAGTATTCTGATAAAGCACGAGAGCAGTGTATCTGTGTAAAACTCTAACATCCCTTGTCCGTGCAGCACTGAAATGTATCTCAGGTTTAAACACGATTTATCTCTGAGTCGTTGAAACCGACAGCTGCGAGAGTGAAACACATGTCCCTGAACGCATCACAGATGTGTCCCGTTTCTTTCAGCAGGCATTTAAAATACAAACACCGAAACGAATCAGGAAGGATCAGATTTAAATCTCCTCTGAACACAAACACATGAAACATACGCTGATGTAATTCAGAGGGACGTTCACTTCCTGTTGATGTGATTATCTCTGATGTGCATGGGGATAAACAACACCGAAATCCAGAGGTGGGAAGTAGTGGAGTACAAATACTTTGTTACTGTTCTTAAGTACATGTTTCTGGTATCAGTACTTTACTCCACTACTTATTTTTCTGACGACTTTTTACTTTGACTTCTTACATGTTGAACTCAAATACCTGTACTTTCTACTTCTTACATGTTGAACTCAAATACCTGTACTTTCTACTTCTTACATGTTGAACTCAAATACCTGTACTTTCTACTTCTTACATGTTGAACTCAAATACCTGTACTTTCTACTTCTTACATGTTGAACTCAAATACCTGTACTTTCTACTTCTTACATGTTGAACACAAATACCTGTACTTTCTACTTCTTACACTTTGAACACAAATACCTGTACTTTCTACTTCTTACATGTTGAACCCAAATACCTGTACTTTCTACTTCTTACATGTTGAACTCAAATACCTGTACTTTCTACTTCTTACATGTTGAACTCAAATACCTGTACTTTCTACTTCTTACATGTTGAACACAAATACCTGTACTTTCTACTTCTCACATGTTGAACTCAAATACCTGTACTTTCTACTTCTTACACGTTGAACTCAAATACCTGTACTTTCTACTTCTTACATGTTGAACTCAAATACCTGTACTTTCTACTTCTTACACTTTGAACACAAATACCTGTACTTTCTACTTCTCACATGTTGAACTCAAATACCTGTACTTTCTACTTCTTACATGTTGAACTCAAATACCTGTACTTTCTACTTCTCACATGTTGAACACAAATACCTGTACTTTCTACTTCTTACATGTTGAACTCAAATACCTGTACTTTCTACTTCTCTCATGTTGAACTCAAAATACCTGTACTTTCTACTTCTTACATGTTGAACTCAAATACCTGTACTTTCTACTTCTCACGTGTTGAACTCAAATACCTGTACTTTCTACTTCTTACATGTTGAACTCAAATACCTGTACTTTCTACTTCTTACATGTTGAACCCAAATACCTGTACTTTCTACTTCTTACATGTTGAACTCAAATACCTGTACTTTCTACTACTTACATGTTGAACACAAATACCTGTACTTTCTACTTCTTACATGTTGAACTCAAATACCTGTACTTTCTACTTCTCACATGTTGAACACAAATACCTGTACTTTCTACTTCTTACATGTTGAACTCAAATACCTGTACTTTCTACTTCTCTCATGTTGAACTCAAATACCTGTACTTTCTACTTCTTACATGTTGAACTCAAATACCTGTACTTTCTACTTCTCACGTGTTGAACTCAAATACCTGTACTTTCTACTTCTTACATGTTGAACTCAAATACCTGTACTTTCTACTTCTTACATGTTGAACCCAAATACCTGTACTTTCTACTTCTTACATGTTGAACTCAAATACCTGTACTTTCTACTACTTACATGTTGAACACAAATACCTGTACTTTCTACTTCTTACATGTTGAACTCAAATACCTGTACTTTCTACTTCTTACATGTTGAACTCAAATACCTGTACTTTCTACTTCTTACATGTTGAACCCAAATACCTGTACTTTCTACTTCTTACATGTTGAACCCAAATACCTGTACTTTCTACTTCTCACATGTTGAACTCAAATACCTGTACTTTCTACTTCTCACATGTTGAACTCAAATACCTGTACTTTCTTCTTCTTACATGTTGAACTCAAATACCTGTACTTTCTACTTCTTACATGTTGAACCCAAATACCTGTACTTTCTACTTCTTTCATGTTGAACTCAAATACCTGTACTTTCTACTTCTTACATGTTGAACTCAAATACCTGTACTTTCTACTTCTTACATGTTGAACTCAAATACCTGTACTTTCTACTTCTTACATGTTGAACCCAAATACCTGTACTTTCTACTTCTTACATGTTGAACTCAAATACCTGTACTTTCTACTTCTTACATGTTGAACTCAAATACCTGTACTTTCTACTTCTTACATGTTGAACCCAAATACCTGTACTTTCTACTTCTCACATGTTGAACTCAAATACCTGTACTTTCTACTTCTTACATGTTGAACTCAAATACCTGTACTTTCTACTTCTTACATGTTGAACTCAAATACCTGTACTTTCTACTACTTACATGTTGAACTCAAATACCTGTACTTTCTACTACTTACATGTTGAACTCAAATACCTGTACTTTCTACTTCTCACATGTTGAACTCAAATACCTGTACTTTCTACTTCTTACACTTTGAACACAAATACCTGTACTTTCTACTTCTTACATGTTGAACTCAAATACCTGTACTTTCTACTTCTTACATGTTGAACTCAAATACCTGTACTTTCTACTTCTTACATGTTGAACTCAAATACCTGTACTTTCTACTTCTTACATGTTGAACTCAAATACCTGTACTTTCTACTTCTTACATGTTGAACTCAAATACCTTTACTTTCTACTTCTCACATGTTGAACTCAAATACCTGAACTTTCTACTTCTTACATGTTGAACTCAAATACCTGTACTTTCTACTACTTACATGTTGAACTCAAATACCTGTACTTTCTACTTCTCACATGTTGAACTCAAATACCTGTACTTTCTACTTCTTACACTTTGAACACAAATACCTGTACTTTCTACTTCTTACATGTTGAACTCAAATACCTGTACTTTCTACTTCTTACATGTTGAACTCAAATACCTGTACTTTCTACTTCTTACATGTTGAACTCAAATACCTGTACTTTCTACTTCTTACATGTTGAACTCAAATACCTGTACTTTCTACTTCTTACATGTTGAACCCAAATACCTGTACTTTCTACTTCTCACATGTTGAACTCAAATACCTGTACTTTCTACTTCTTACATGTTGAACCCAAATACCTGTACTTTCTACTTCTCTCATTTCCCAAACAGCTGGTTCCTTTAGTCTGAATGTGTGTTGGTGCGTGATCATTATTCTTTAGAGTCACTGCGTGCCTATTGATTTGAACACGATCCGTGTATCCATCACTTCCTGGTCTTCTCTAAAGAAGAGGGACCAATGGAAACGTTGTCATGTTGCCGTTGGTCACCATGGAAACATTCATTAGTTTAGTCAGTACTTCTACTTTTAGTATTTTTCAAACACGAGTATCTGTACTTGAGGAAAGGATGCGTGTACTTTTGCCATCTCTGCCGAAAACAGAGACAACAGGAATTGTGTGAGATTTTCACAATAAAAGCCTCTCTCTCTGCTGGGTGCAGATCTCCAAGGTGCCGGTGCAGTCCTGCCACCTGAAGACAGACTGTCTGTCCTGCGTCTCCATGAAGGATCCGTACTGCGGCTGGTGTGTCCTCGAGGGGAAGTGAGTCTCCAAAGCTCTATATAAACATTAATAGTTTTTCCATACACTTAAGATAAGACTTTATTTATCCCGAAGGAGATTGTTGTGCCAGAGTTACAAAAATACACAGAATAAAACTGTACACTAACCGTGCCGTAAAAAGAGCAATTAAATATCTACAGGAAGCACTTGTTTACTTTTGATGCCCCGCCCACTTTTTGGGTGCCTTCCACCCCTGGGTATGTTTGATTGGCTCACCCTCTGCTTGTTGCACAGCTGCACGAGGAGGAAGGAGTGCAGCCGGTGGAGGGACAACAACACCTGGCTGTGGTCTCCCAATCAGAAGTGTGTTCAGATCGAAGCCTTCGACCCCCCCAACCTCAGCTGCAGGAAAACACAGCAGGTAAGAGACACACTGTACGTGATAGGCTAAGGGGCGGGACATCTCTAAGCTGGTTGACCAATCACGACAGAGCCGGCCAGCTGACCAATCAGAGCAGACTGAGCTCTGGTTTCAGACGGAGGGTGAAAAGAGGTGCTGCAGCTGAACATTAAAGCATGGAGACATGTCCCATTAGAGACACTACATACTGATATGCACCTGAACATCAGCAGGAGAGGACTCTTTAAAGTAGAGACACCACATACTGATATACACCTGAACATCAGCAGGAGAGGACTCTTTAAAGTAGAGACACCACATACTGATATACACCTGAACATCAGCAGGAGAGGACTCTTTAAAGTAGAGACACTACATACTGATATGCACCTGAACATCAGCAGGAGAGGACTCTTTAAAGTAGAGACACCACATACTGATATACACCTGAACATCAGCAGGAGAGGACTCTTTAAAGTAGAGACACCACATACTGATATACACCTGAACATCAGCAGGAGAGGACTCTTTAAAGTAGAGACACCACATACTGATATACACCTGAACATCAGCAGGAGAGGACTCTTTAAAGTAGAGACACTACATACTGATATACACCTGAACATCAGCAGGAGAGGACTCTTTAAAGTAGAGACACTACATACTGATATACACCTGAACATCAGCAGGAGAGGACTCTTTAAAGTAGAGACACTACATACTGATATACACCTGAACATCAGCAGGAGAGGACTCTTTAAAGTAGAGACACTACACACTGATATACACCTGAACATCAGCAGGAGAGGACTCTTTAAAGTAGAGACACTACATACTGATATACACCTGAACATCAGCAGGAGAGGACTCTTTAAAGTAGAGACACTACATACTGATATACACCTGAACATCAGCAGGAGAGGACTCTTTAAAGTAGAGACACTACATACTGATATACACCTGAACATCAGCAGGAGAGGACTCTTTAAAGTAGAGACACTACACACTGATATACACCTGAACATCAGCAGGAGAGGACTCTTTAAAGTAGAGACACTACATACTGATATACACCTGAACATCAGCAGGAGAGGACTCTTTAAAGTAGAGACACTACACACTGATATACACCTGAACATCAGCAGGAGAGGACTCTTTAAAGTAGAGACACTACATACTGATATACACCTGAACATCAGCAGGAGAGGACTCTTTAAAGTAGAGACACTACACACTGATATACACCTGAACATCAGCAGGAGAGGACTCTTTAAAGTAGAGACACTACATACTGATATACACCTGAACATCAGCAGGAGAGGACTCTTTAAAGTAGAGACACTACATACTGATATACACCTGAACATCAGCAGGAGAGGACTCTTTAAAGTAGAGACACTACATACTGATATACACCTGAACATCAGCAGGAGAGGACTCTTTAAAGTAGAGACACTACATACTGATATACACCTGAACATCAGCAGGAGAGGACTCTTTAAAGTAGAGACACTACATACTGATACACACCTGAACATCAGCAGGAGAGCACTCTTTAAAGTAGAGACACTACATACTGATACACACCTGAACATCCGGAGGTTAGGAACCATTTTGAAACCTGCTGACAACACAGTGAGAGAGTTTCAGGAGGTTTGAATTAAGATGACCTAACCATGATAAGAGCCATGGTTATCTCCTTTAGGATAGGAGCAAGGAAAGGAGATATGAAGAAAGGGGAAAACCCTAAAAGAATAAGGCCTCTTTAATGTTGTTATTGTTATACTTTAAGGTTTTAAACACCGACAGGAAACTCCAAACAAAGTTTTGACAGTTGCTCTCACCTTCTTCTATTTCCATATTGTTTATTAGAGTCTGACCTGATTGTAATTACCGTGCAGACATAATGTTCGTATGTCTGATGACTGTATAAATCACTCGTCTGCATACTGAACACACCATCTGTCTCTCCATTTAAACCTGTTAACGTCTGACTTCTGAACTGACACTAAACTAGAAGGAAATATTTTTTAAGTACGTTTTTTGAGTTTTTTACTACGTGACTCAGTTAACCCTTAAAGGTCCCGCGTCACGGCCATTTCCACTGATCATAATTCCATTGTTGAGGTCGACTAGAGTTTACTTTATACACACATTGGCTTCTCACAGCATCTCTGTAAAGTACTGTGTATTCACTCTCTCCACTAAACGGCTCGTTGCAGCTCTTGCCTCCCTGTGAGCCCAGTGTGCTCCGATTGGTCGGGACCAGTCGGGACCAGTCGGGACGTTGTGAATCGCGCTGAGCTCCATGGAGGTGTGATTTCCTTGTTTAGCGATACACAGCGAAACTCACCCTGAGCACACACAAAGTCACAGCCGAGGTAACAACAATAAGTGTGGCTTGATATTGAGTAAGAGAAAAGGTTGATAGACGCTGTGAGAATGGGTCTGCAGAGAGAATTTCGCCGCGATCCCAACTGTCTGTTATCAGCCTGCAGCCAGGGAGGAGACATCAGCAGAGCTGCCTGCACTGAGTGTGTGAGGAAGTCCGTGGATTGGTCAATTTGGACCAATCAGCGGAGGCTTAACGTAACGGCGGCGTACGTAACGGCTCCCGGATTGGTCCATTTCGTTCCGGGGACGACATGACATCATGATGTACCCGGAAGAATCAAATGGACAGTGACGTATCTCCAACGTGGCGTTTTGGGGAGGTATTTTCTGTGTTACGATACGTCCACACGGCAGCTTTTCAAAACATCTTGAACATCTTGGAGCTGGGCGTGTCTGACAGCTTGGGGATTTTTTGCGACCAACAACCAATCACATGAATGTCCCGCCCCCGACATACAAAGCAAAAAACCCCGGGGATTTTATGCGAGCAATATATATATATATATAAACTCCCCAAACAGGCGAAACCCTACCAGTTCCCCCACTGCCTCTGCCACCTCCCTCCATGCTGGTTCCTCCGGTTTGTATCCCGTTAATAGTTCTGGTCGTAAAGAACCGGGTGATTTGCTACCGTAACTTCTCGTTTGGAATATGAGGAAATGAACTGCGGTCTGGTTCTCCCTGCTCACACGCGGTTTGATTGGCTAGCGCTTCTACTGTCAGATTTGCATAAACGTGTTTGATTGGCTGACGCTTCCAGCTCAGCTTCAAAAGTTGAACATTGCTCAACTTTGGAATCCTGGACATCCTGGAAATCTTCGCTTCGCTCCCCCACAATGCAGTTCGGCGAAAAGCGAGGCAAAGTGACGTCATCCCCATTCAAAGTCAACGGGCAGAGAAGCGTTGGAAGATTCGTCTGAAGCTGCTGTGTGGACGTACCGTGAAGCTGCCGTGTGGACGTACCGTGAAGCTGCCGTGTGGACGTACCGTGAAGCTGCCGTGTGGACGTACCGTGAAGCTGCCGTGTGGACGTACCGTGAAGCTGCCGTGCGGACGTACCGTGAAGCTGCCGTGTGGACGTACCGTGGAGCTGCCGTGTGGACGTACCGTGAAGCTGCCGTGTGGACGTACCGTGAAGCTGCCGTGCGGACGTACCGTGAAGCTGCTGTGTGGACGTACCGTGAAGCTGCTGTGTGGACGTACCGTGAAGCTGCCGTGTGGACGTACCGTGAAGCTGCCGTGTGGACGTACCGTGAAGCTGCTGTGTGGACGTACCGTGAAGCTGCCGTGTGGACGTACCGTGAAGCTGCCGTGTGGACGTACCGTTAGAGCTTTACTCGCTACAGGGGTGCACTCTGAGGGTTTGTGACTGCAGACCGGTCACATGCAGAGAAACCTTCATAACACGAGGGGACGGGTGATAACCGGAAAAGCATGACATGGGCCCTTTAAAGAGCTTCTCGGCTTATATCAATGGGATTTTAAATGTCATCATGCATCATAACATGCGTCCAATATTGTTTCTAATCCCAGTTACAGACAAAATGCACATTCGCACTCCTAAGCATTTTCACTGGGGTTTAATTCGGTGCTAATCCCGGGAGGAGACGCGGGTTCGAGGCGTCTGACCTCCGCTGACGAGATAATCTCCTGACGGACCCGCTGCATCGTAATCAGGAGGTCGGGACCAGTTGGTTTCTAATCTGATGAGGAGGAGGGATTCCAGCGCTAAAGGAAGAACTTCGTCCAGGTTTACATTTTATTCAGAGGAAGGAAGTCTCCGGTGAATTCGTTGAGGAGCTTCTCTCCGTCCGCGAAGATCAAAACGTTTGGAATTAAAACTTCAGCGGGGAAATTAAAACCTGCCGAGGTCAGCGAGGACTAATGAGAGAGCTGATGTTTGAACAGCTCAGATTGAATAGTAATTATTACTGCACACACACACACACACACACACACACACACACACACACAATGAAAACACACACACACACACACACACACACACACGCACACACACATGCACGCACCACACACACACACACACACAATGATGAAACACACACACACACACACACACACACACGCACACACACTGCACGCACGCACACACTCACACACACACACAATGATGAAACACACACACACACACAATGACCACACACACACAATGATGAAACACACACACACACACAGACAAACCATTTATCAAGGTCAGCCGGTAGGGAATGGATTTGTATTTCTCTCTTACGTACACACACATCTTTTTCTTGCTCATTAACACATACACACACACACACACACACACACACACTCACACACATACATACATACATACACACACACACAGACAGTCAAACACACTACTTATCAAGGTCAGCCGGTAGGGAATGGATTTGTATTTCTTTTCTCTTACGTACACACACATCTTTTTCTTGCTCATTAACACACACACACACACACACACACACACACAACACACACACATACTACACACACTCACACACACACTCACACTCACACACACCAACACACACACACACACACACACACACCACACACACACTGCTCCCTATTATTTGTATTATTATTATTTATTTGACTTTCTTTCAACTATTATTATTGTATCATTATTATTATAACATTTCATATCCATGTTAAGATAATTAGTTCTACTTTGTGACCTTATTTGTACACTTTGGTTTCACTCATACATTATAGTCCCACATTACTTGTTACATGCAAAGAGTTGAAGGAAGATATAGCAGCAGTCCATCAACCAGAGGAGACACAGGTCCCTCAGAGACCAGAGGAGACACAGGTCCCTCAGAGACCAGAGGAGACGCAGGTCCCTCAGAGACCAGAGGAGACGCAGGCCCCTCAGAGTCGTCCTTCAGTAATTAGTTAATTGCATTGTTCGTTGGCGCGGCTTGTCCCCTCTCTCCCTGTCGGTCCGCGTCGGGGTGACGTTGCTTATTCAGTCATATTGGATTGGCGGTGATGAAGTACGTCGTCAAGGGTTTCATTGATTGGCCAAAAGTAGCCACACATGGATATTCCTATCAATTTTTTAATCGTTAAACAGTTCAACAATATATACCGTATTGCAAAATGAGACTTTAAACGACTCACAAGAGATGCAAACTACTAAGAACTAGACGCACAAAAGGACTACAATCCAGAGTAAAACCCGGAGGTGTCTCGCTCAGCGCGGGGGGAATAATCCCCGTTGAATGTCTTTTTAAAATTAGCTAGAAGCAGGACTCTGTAAGGACAGCTTCTTCCGGTTCCACCGTCTGACTGCTCTGGGAAGGATGAGTCCTTCGGAGACTCACGACGAGCAGACCAAGGAGTCCACTTTGGGGGTTGTCCTTCTCACAGGCCGTAGGGTACATCGATGCATCGAGGGCCACAGATCAGATCAAATCAAATGTACTTTATTAATCCCAATTTGGGGGAAATATGTGTTGCAGCAGCATAATAACAAATTAAAATAGTAGAAATAAACCGTTTAGAAAATAGAAACATCAAATAGAAATAAACCACGTTACAGAATAAGACTTGGAGGTTTTTGCTCTGAAACTGACATTTTACCCAAATCTGACTCAAATGAAATCGCGTAGGAAGGAGACTCCAAGAGACCATTATATAAATAATCCAAAGTGTCCACAAGGTAAACCCTAAAACCACCAGAAGGAGAGGGGGAATCACGACTCAAGACCCTGAAAAGTCGACCCCTTTAATGTCCCTCCTCTGGCCAGGTGGATATCCACATCCCGGCGCTCCCGACGCTCCGGCCCACCGACTGGCTTCGCTGTGAGTTTGGGACGTTTGTGAGCCAGGGGGCCGTGGGGAATGAGGACGGGAAGCTGCACGTCACATGTGCGCTGCCCGACCCCGGGGGCATCCCCCCCACCACGCAGCAGCAGGGTAGGAAGCGCTTTCATGTTCATGGGCATAATATATTCTGACTTTTTTAGCAGACAGTACGATTTGTTTAATTATTTTTATTATTTGTATTTGATTTCATTGTCTTCTTTTTGATTTACGTACATTTAATAAATATTTTTCTTGTGTTTAATTTATTATTTAATTATTTTTTTTAACTATTTTTATTTCAGTTTTATTTTAATTTATTTTTTGACCTCGTAGATTTGAAAAAACTGTAATAAAAATATATCAATTATCACATTTTTTAATAGTTGCATTTAAACCTAAAAAAGATGGAGAAATGATTTAATATGTTGGGTAATACTGTACGCCTGTTTACTTCCTTTCCAGTAGTAGAATAAGTAGATTGATATCTCTGTTCTTATTCCTTTAAATACCTATCAACGGCATGATTTCATGTTTCCAGACTACGTGTCCGTCCCAGTTAAAGTCGTCGTGAACGACAACATCGAGGTGACGTCCGGAGAGTATCACTTCTACAACTGCGCCGCGACAGTCAGGAAGAACCAGAACACACCGTGAGATACACCATTAACACACACACTTAAGTCTTAAATCATGTGTGTGTGTGTGTGTGTGTATTTAATACTGTGTGTGTGTGCAGGTGTATAGCGTGTGTGACCAGTGAGTGGCGCTGTCAGTGGAACGCTCAGGATCACAGCTGCAGCGACGAAAGCGACGCAGCTGGAGGAGAGTTCATCGTGAAAACACAACAGGTGTGTGTGTGTGTGTGTGTGTGTGGGGGTGGTGGTGTGGGGGGGGGTGGGTGTGTGTGTGTGGGGGGGTGTGGGGTGTGTGTGTGGGGGGGGGGTGGGTGTGTGTGTGTGGTGGGGTGTGTGTGTGGGGGGGGTGGGTGTGGTGTGTGTGGTGTGTGTGTGGGTGTGTGTGGTGTGTGTGTGTGTGTGTGTGGTGTGTGTGTGGGGTGTGTGTGTGGTGTGTGTGTGTGTGTGGTGTGTGTGTGTGTGTGGGTGTGTGTGTGTGTGTTGTGTTGTGTGTGTGTAGTGTGTGTGTTGTGTTGTGTGTGTGTGTTGTGTGTGTGTGTCGAAAATGGGTTAATATTCCCTTATACCACATATTTTAAAATGTTCTTACAATTTGTTTCCTATCATTTGTTAGATGATAGAAAACTAACATGTTGACTGAAAAAAATGACTTCCTATGTGAGTAAAACAGATCTTAATATATGCTTCCACTTATATGTTAAACTACAGATACTAGATGGTAACGGTTTAGTTAAAAAGATTTTAATTGGTGGTGACTTTTATTGCACACGTGATGACCCTAATCCCTTTCTCCCATATCAATGATGACATGAGGATTTTAAGTGCTGATAGTTTAAAGGGGACCTATCGTGCAAAATGCCCTTTGTGATGTCTTCTCTCCGTCACCATGTGTCCCCGGTGTGTCCCCGGTGTGTCCCCGGTGTGTCCCCGTGTGCGTCGGGGAACTCACGCAGCGTCAGGAAATAAACCCTCTCTCTTTTCCTCCGTACCCAAATCTCTAAAAACGGGGAACAACGGAGCCGATCCAGATTTGCGTCCGATATGACGTAACATCTGAAATGTGGACCCACGGGCCAATCAGAAACGCTGCTATCAGAAACAATGCCCGACTGTTTTGGACGTAATATGGTCGGTGTTTAGCATTAGCATGCTAGCACTCAGAGCTAACCTGTGCTGGAGAGCATGTGTGTGAAGAAGCAGGAAGTAGAAAGGAACTCACCTCGTGATGTAACCGGCAAGAGAGAAAGCCTTTGAGCTCCAGACTGTTTCAGATCCTTGATAATCCATGATATGGCGTTTCATCACGGCAGCATTTAGTTTAGACGGTAGCTGCCGGGTCCCGCATAAGCTCCGCCCCCTCCTCTTTAAAGCTTTATCCCCGAATCAGCACTTTTGAAACAGGAAGTGAAACAGAGGGAGATGAGGCATGGCTAGAATGATCCGTTTCATAGACGTGTTGTTAATATATTTGTATATATCTGAGATGCTGTCGGCTACAAGTAGCATGATCGCTGACCTTTAACTGATATGTCGATTTGTTTCCCCGTGACGAAGGCCGGCAGCTGTCCTCAGTTTGAGTCTCCGGAGCCGCTCTTAATCCCGGTGGGATTCCCGATCCCGATCAGCTTCCAGGGCAGAAACCTGGACCTCTACCAGAGAGACGTGAGACCGGCATCGTCTGAATTACACACGGGGTTTTAGTTCTGCTTCTAACGCCCCTCTCTGTGCGCAGGACCAGAGGTTTTCCATCGGCACGCATCTGATGAAGGACACGGAGCTGACGGTCATACGGGAGCAGGGGTCAAAGTTCAAATTCAACGGATATGAGGTCAGCAAATTAAATCCAAAAGGAACATGTATGTTGAACTGCCTCCGCATCCAGATGAAAGCCGTGTATTCTCCTTTAGTATACACGGCAGCAGCTCCGTGTTGATGTTTTGAAGCTGCCAGGCGTTCAGACGGTCATTAATGATGATTACGGCAATTAGGGAATCATTAGCGCTTCGCTCAGGAGTAAATTAAAATCTGGAGTCAGTTGATGTTGCTGTGTGTGGTTAGTAAACAGCCTGTATTTATATTTAAACGATTTTAAGGTTTGTTTGTTTAATAGTTTATTTTATACCTAAGCTAAAACGTCCTATTCACTGTTAAATAGACGTGTATGGCGCCCCCTAGTGGGCTGCAAAGCGGTTTAATTTGTTTTATTCCCTTTATTTATTTCAGGTAACCTCGACGGATGAGCCTCAAATAAATTATTACATATTTTTGTTTAATATTCAAAGCTTTTTTATATTTTTTCCAAAAGATAAATTTGAGTTTTGATAGATTTTTTAAATAAGAAAACGTATAATAATTAATTAAACGTTTCTTTCCCTTTTAAAATATTGCTAATCTTAAAAATTGTGTGTGTGTGTGTGTGTGTGTGTGTGTGTGTGTGTGTGTGTGTGTGTGTGTGTGTGTGTGTGTGTGTGGTGTGTGTGTGTGTGTGTGTGTGTGTGTGTGTGTGTGTGTGTGTGTGTAGTTCTCCTATGATAAGCAGCAGGAGGTGAACGTCTCCTTCCACATCATAGACAGAGGCACAGAGCGGATGGTTGACAGCACGCTGACAGGTTGGTGTTTCACTCACACACACACACACACACACACTCCCTCACACACACACTCACACACACACACCAATCAAGAGAAGGTGTGAACAGACAGTTATCACGCCGTTTGACTTTCTGTCTTATTTAAATTTCAACGCAAGATAAATTATGTAAATTAACTACTTCTTCTTCACCCCCCCCCTCCTCCTCCTCCTCCTCCTCCTCCTCCTCCCTCCTCCTCCTCCTCTCCTCCTCCTCCTCCTCCTCTCCCTCCTCCTCCTCCTCCTCCCCCTCCTCCTCCTCCTCCTCCTCCCTCCTCCTCCTCCTCCTCCTCCTCCTCCTCCCCCTCCTCCTCCTCCTCCCCTCCTCCTCCTCCTCCTCCTCCTCCTCCTCCTCCTCCTCCCCCTCCTCCTCCCTCCTCCTCCTCCTCCTCCTCCTCCTCCTCTCCCTCTCTTCCCCCCTCCTCCTCCTCCTCCTCCTCCCCCCCTCCTCCTCCTCCTCCTCCTCCCCCCCCTCCTCCTCCTCCTCCTCCCCCCCCCTCTCCTCCTCTCCCCCCCCTCCTCCTCCTCTTCCTCCTCCTCCTCCTCCTCTCCTCCTCCTCCTCCTCCTCCTCTCCCTCTCCTCCTCCTCTCCTCTTCTTCCCCCTCCTCCTCCTCCTCCCCCCCGCCTCCTCCTCCCCCCCCCTCCTCCTCCTCCTCTCCCTCTTCTTCCCCCCCCTCCTCCTCCTCCCCCCCCTCCTCCTCCTCCCCCTCCTCTTCCTCCTCCTCCTCCTCTTCCTCCTCCTCCTCTTCCTCAGTCTCCCTGTATAACTGCTCAGTGAACAGGGAGGATTGCAGTCTGTGTAAAAACGCAGCTTCTCAGTACGAGTGTGTGTGGTGTCCTTCGTCTCGTTCCTGCGTCTATCGAGAGCTGTGTCCGTCCCACCAGCCGGCTCAGTGTCCGCCCCCCGAGATCACAGACGTGAGTAAAACGGAAAACTACAATCTGTCACAAAAATCCAATTCCCCCCCCTGCTGGGAATATAGATAGTTTTATTATATCTGTTGCATTATTTTATTTATTTTATTTTATTGTCATGTCGTTAATTATTATTATTTCTTTATATTTTCACTTATTTATTTATTTGATTACATTTCTACTTCCACCAGCACACGATTCTGAGTCTTCAGAGATTTCCAAACAATTTGTATTCTTCCTCCATGTTTGTTTTATACTGTGCGTTGTAGCAGAGCGAGTCCTCAGTCTCAGAGTTTGAGGCGCTGTGATCTGTTCGTGTTATTTCAGAGTCAGCTGAGGTGTGAACAGATACAGAGATGTGAGCAGCACCTTTAATACATGCAGTATATATCAGCTATATCATATCACCTCCTTCCTCCTCACTGTTACAGAACAGCATGACAACCTTTTGACAGGACTCACGTCTGAAGTGTAGATAAATAATAAATGCAGCGGCAAATTGCATGCAGTGACTTCAGTGGAGAGGAACTGTGCAAGGAAAACACAAGAAAGCAATCACATGGATGAGTGAGGACGAGGAGGATTTAAAATGTATCTGCGAGCTAATCAGATTGTGTGAGATGACACAAAACAACAATAACTCACTGCTGGTGGTTGTTCTTATCCTCAAAGCTGCACAGATATTTATATTTGCTCTGTTGCATGATGAATCCTGAAGTTTTAAAGGGAAAAGCTAAAGTTAAGCTATAAAGGAACCACAGCACGGTCACATGACTTCACGTCACCACCGCTAAGCTAAAGGAGGCTAATGTTGGGCTATAAAGGAACTACAGCACGGTCACATGACTTCACGTCACCACCGCTAAGCTAAAGGTGGCTAATGTTGGGCTATAAAGGAACTACAGCACGGTCACATGACTTCACGTCACCACCGCTAAGCTAAAGGTGGCTAATGTTGGGCTATAAAGGAGCTACAGCACGGTCACATGACTTCACGTCACCACCGCTAAGCTAAAGGTGGCTAATGTTGGGCTATAAAGGAGCTACAGCACGGTCACATGACTTCACGTCACCACCGCTAAGCTAAAGGAGGCTAATGTTGGGCTATAAAGGAACTACAGCCCGGTCACATGACTTCACGTCACCACCGCTAAGCTAAAGGTGGCTAATGTTGGGCTATAAAGGAACTACAGCACGGTCACATGACTTCACGTAACCACCGCTAAGCTAAAGGAGGCTAATGTTGGGCTATAAAGGAACTACAGCACGGTCACATGACTTCACGTCACCACCGCTAAGCTAAAGGAGACTAATGTTGGGCTATAGAGGAACTACAGCACGGTCACATGACTTCACGTCACCACCGCTAAGCTAAAGGTGGCTAATGTTGGTCTGTAAAGGAACTACAGCACGGTCACATGACTTCACGTCACCACCGCTAAGCTAAAGGAGGCTAATGTTGGGCTATAAAGGAACTACAGCACGGTCACATGACTTCACGTCACCACGGCTAAGCTAAAGGAGGCTAATGTTGGGCTATAAAGGAACTACAAGATGGTCACATGACTTCACGTCACCACCGCTAAGCTAAAGGTGGCTAATGTTGGGCTATAAACGAACTACAGCACGGTCACATGACTTCACGTCACCACCGCTAAGCTAAAGGTGGCTAATGTTGGGCTATAAAGGAACTACAGCACGGTCACATGACTTCACGTCACCACCGCTAAGCTAAAGGCGGCTAATGTTGGGCTATAAAGGAACTACAGCACGGTCACATGACTTCACGTCACCACCGCTAAGCTAAAGGTGGCTAATGTTGGGCTATAAAGGAGCTACAGCACGGTCACATGACTTCACGTCACCACCGCTAAGCTAAAGGCGGCTAATGTTGGGCTATAAAGGAACGACAGCACGGTCACATGACTTCACGTCACCACCGCTAAGCTAAAGGCGGCTAATGTTGGGCTATAAAGGAACTACAGCACGGTCACATGACTTCACATCACCACCACTAAGCTAAAGGAGGCTAATGTTGGGCTATAAAGGAACTACAGCATGGTCACATGACTTCACGTCACCACCGCTAAGCTAAAGGAGGCTAATGTTGGGCTATAAAGGAACTACAGCATGGTCACATGACTTCACGTCACCACCGCTAAGCTAAAGGAGGCTAATGTTGGGCTATAAAGGAACTACAGCACGGTCACATGACTTCACGTCACCACCGCTAAGCTAAAGGTGGCTAATGTTGGGCGTGATGACGTTAGTCGTCGACGAGGAGGAAGCTCGACAGCATCCTAGCGAATCCCCTCCCACCCACTCCACGCAGAGCTAGTGAAGATGAAGAGCACGTTCAGCCACAGACTCATCCCTCCACGACAAGCGCCTCGGACAGTCCTTTGTGCCTGTAGCCATCAGGCTGCACAACAAGGGGTTAATGATGAAAAAGAAATACAATGAAATCACTGGACATAAATATACACTGTTTCCACAACGCATGCTAACATATTATTAGTAGTAGACCAAAAAGGTAGATGGATATGTCACTATGTGTACAGATGTCCATTTTCACTTTTCAGTTTAACTTATTCCGTACTTTATAACTTAGGTCAGTGCTTCTCAAACTTTTCTCAGCCAAGCACCCCCTGACCGATCCCGAACATTTGTTATCAAAAAAGCCTATATAAATAATTACGATATAGTGATGTTCCCTCAGTGTGTATACCTTCGTGGCATTACAACAAACTAAGGATATTTTCATTTTATGAATGAAAAAAAATGGATTTTTCCAACGAGTTTTTCAATTTAAGTAATATGTTATTGTGAAAAACTATAAAATACAATACACACATTTGACATGTTTATATGACCCTTGGTGGTTCTAGGAATGTTTTATATACAATTGTGTTTTCTATTTAACTTATTTTACTAAGATAATTTTTTATCTCACGTACCCCCTGCAGTACCCCCAACGTACCCCCAGGGGTCCGCGTACCCCCATTTGAGAATCGCTGACTTAGATGACCAAACATGTCCATATGCTGACAGTTATTTTACTCAAGCAATTTTATAGTATTTTATTATTATTATCATTTTAATTTGTTCTTGATTTAATTTATTTTTGATGTTTATGATCTGTGTGAATCGTTGCCGTCCTGTTTTTTCACGCTTACCCTGTTGCTGCTTTGTACTGAATTTCCCCTCGGGGATTAATAAAGGTTCATCTCATCTCATTCAGACACTTGTTAGCAACCGCCTTTTTTAAATTCACCAGTAGGGTATTTACTGTCGTACTTTATGTCGTATAATAAAAATCTCTTCGGCTTGTGTTAACACAGACCTTATTTCAGGACAAAAACCAAAAACCTGACTGGGTTAAAGACTCTACAGCAGAGGTCTTAAAGTATAAACATGGAGCATTCAATAATAAGCTACTAAAATGCTAATACGTAGCCAATGTTATGTAATACTATTGGATATATTTGTTATATTATCAAGCGAGGTGCATGCGTCACTCTCTCCTCTTTCCCCGCAGATCTTCCCTCGGTTCGGGCCCCTGAACGGACGGATCTCGGTGACCATCAGAGGCTCCAACATGGGGATCAAGAGCGACGACGTGAGGAAGATCACGGTGGCCGGAGTGGACTGTTTGCAGCAGAAGGAAAGATACTCCGTCTCCACCAGGTACCGGCTGACGCACGACAACATGCACGCCTCTCTGCGCCAAATTCAGATAGGTTTCCAAGACTACGTTGCACACGAGATGGAGGACTTCACTTGCAAGAAAAACCCTTACAAGATTATTAATTTGAGTTTGAGAAACCGGTTCGAGATACGCTTGTTGTTGTATCCCATGGAATGCTCTTAACATCCGATAGCAATGAATATATTCTTTCACACACACATACGGGTTTTGGGCCGAGGGCGACACCGTTCTTCCGGTATCCGCCATTTCACGCGAGGTGCAAGCAGAATATCAGAGTCTATTGCCTTCATCAATATCTAGTCAACTCTAAAATACCACATGTATGCAACGGCATGATAATATTATTGTGACAAGTGGGGTGTTCACCTGGTGCTTCCAGAAGATAGACGAAGGCCACTTTCGAGGGTCGTTTTGCATACGTCTGCAGGCAGTCTGTAAGGGCGTTCCGACAACCCACACAGCTCTAGTTACCCTGGTAACGACCTCGAGCACACCCCTCAAGTCCCAGAGATGTCATCCGAAGACATGCAGCGATTTCTTCGGTCGTTAATTCAGAAAAAAAACCTAGTGCGCTCTGCCTGGCTACGCTAGCTAGCTGTTTATATTAGCACCTCCAGGAAAATGGCGTATTTATATATATATATATATGGCGCGCGTTGCATTGTGGGTAACTCGTGACGTCACTGTGTGTGAAAGAATGAAGTGCTTTGACAAAAAATCCATAACAAAAGTCATCTGTGGAAGCCGTGGCGCTGTAAAAAGCTCGACCAATCATCTGAGCCGGCTAAAGTAGCTGGACGGCCTACCTGCCTGTCAGCCTTCCATCGGGGCACACACTGATCTCGTGCCCTCATTGGTCATGTGTCGTGTGTGTTGGGAGGAGGGGCTCTGAGAGGAAGTGGCAGATTTGTTCCGGCTGTGTATTTTCTAATTCTAGCCACTCGAGCCGTTTCCTCCAAAAGTGACCTACCCCACCTTTAAAGGATGATATTCATAACTATGTTTCACGATATGAAGCTGAAGCTCTTATATGCGACTGTGAATGAAACACTACAGGGACTACAGATAGCTGAATCTGTCATGAGTTATTTCTATACTTTAACTTGAGCATGTGTCTTGTGTCCACAGTGTGGTGTGTGAGATCGGCCCTGCGAGGCGAGCGCCGCCCTCTGACCTCCCGTTTGAACCCTCGCTCAGCGGGGCCGTGGAAGTGGAAGTCGAGGGAGAGGGAGGGAGGACGGGGACGTCCAAGGTTTTCTTCACATATCGGGTACGTTTGAACACAAACACTGAAAACACTGTACTTCTATTGGCTAGCGCTCACACCACATTGTACGTGATAGGCTAAGGGGCGGGACATCTCTAAGCGGTTGATTAACCACAACAGACCTGGCCAGCTAACCAATCAGAGCAGACCGGGCTCTGGTTTTGAACATTAAAGCATGGAGGCACTACATACTGATATACATATATATATTTATTAATATAACGGCATATAACATGTCACAGACAAGGTATTGGACTAGTATCAACATGATAAATATAGCTTCAAAATATAAATAAGGCCTACTTTTCTTCTGTTTGATTGATCCATGAGATTGGATATTGGTTTCTGCTTTTTACCAACATCTGAAAGTATCTGCTTGTTCTGCAGGTCGTCTCTCTTTGGTCATGTATTCTCTGCCAGAACAAATCTGAAACGCCAACAAACCTAAATCTGCTCGACACAGAAACCGCTGTCGTCTCTTTGCATTCATATTCACGCCGCACAAATAACTTCTCCCTCCGCTGCCGTGTCTCAATTCTCCCGACAGATTGATTTCATACATTTTTTATCCTCGGAGGAATTCATATCCGCTGTGGGTTTGTTTGCCGCTGAACAAACCTTTAATTAATATCCCTGACGCACAGAAGCTGATAAAAGTCACGTTTGTTTTTAACTTACACTTTACGAGTTATTGTGCTTTCAATGTCTGCTTTAGTTTGGATCGAAGCGTTCCGACCTGCAGCCGCTAATGTTTCATTCTCATTTTATTTTCCCTTTGTTTCTCCGTCACCGACATTACGTTTCACGGGTCTTTGATTTTAGTTATTATTCTCATGCCAACGCTGTACTGGTGTGTGTGGGGGGGGAGTCTCTGAACAATAACACAGATTGTATTAAAAACTAATTAATAATCAAAGTTAAGAAAAATAAATTAAAAGTCCTCTTGAAGTAGAAAAGTATTGGCTTCAAAGTTCCTTGAAAGACAGTGAGATGCTAAAACAATGCATTTAACAGCTCATAGTGTATCTCCCTCTTCCTCCAGGACCCCATGCCCTCCTTCGTGCACCCGGGGAAGGGGCCGGCTGCCGGGGGGACGCTGATCACCATCAACGGGACACACCTGGACACCGCCACGAAAGACGATGTCTCCGTTTCCGTCGGAGGAGTTCCCTGTGAAGTGTAAGCATCTCATTGTTAAGCCTTTACACGAGGCGGGAAGTCGTGGAGCGCAAATACTTTACTACGACTTTTACACTTCTCTCGTCGAGTAACCTTCGTAAATACTTTTGGGATAGTTAAACGCTTTTATTTTCTCCCTTTCAGGATAAAGTTCGGCTCTGAGATCTCGTGCAAAACGGGGAAATATCGGGGGCAGAAAGTCCCCGCGGAGAGGTTAACGGTGGCGGTGAAATACGGGACGAACACGACGAAGGAAATTCCGTCCGCTTACCAGTACGCGGAGAACCCCAAGATCACAGATTTTAAGCCCAAGAGCAGCTTCCTGTGGTGAGTGTGTGCTTCGGACGTGGGTACGTGGGGTTTAGTGAATAAAGGCGATGGTTTATTCGAGCTGTGGTAGGATAGACATACATGGAAAACATAAAGCCAGGTGAGGGGACAATGTTCAATTAAATAATACTTTAAAATAAATAATACAATGTATTTGATGAGATGAGGCTGCTCCAACCATCTGACCAACACTATTTAAATATTTTGTGATCGTTATCATTATTATTATTTTTCTCCTCGTGTGTGTGTGTGTGTGTGCGTGTGTGTGTGTGTGTGTGTGTGTGTGTGTGTGTGTGTGTGTAGCGGTGGTCGGAGGATTGTGGTGGTGGGAAGCGGTTTCGATCTGATCCAGAGAGCCACCATGGAAGTCCTGTCCGCTAACGACGAGTTCTCACAGAACACCGCACCTGTACAGGTGTGTGTGTGTGTGTGTGTGCGCGTGCGAGAGGACATCTATTAAAGTGAGAGACACTACATACTGATATACACCTGAACATCAGCAGGAGAGGACTCTTTACAGTAGAGACACTACATACTGATATACACCTGAACATCAGCAGGAGAGGACTCTTTAAAGTAGAGACACTACATACTGATATACACCTGAACATCAGCAGGAGAGGACTCTTTAAAGTAGAGACACTACATACTGATAAACACCTGAACATCAGCAGGAGAGGACTCTTTAAAGTAGAGACACTACATACTGATATACACCTGAACATCAGCAGGAGAGGACTCTTTAAAGTAGAGACACTACATACTGATATACACCTGAACATCAGCAGGAGAGGACTCTTTAAAGTAGAGACACTACATACTGATAAACACCTGAACATCAGCAGGAGAGGACTCTTTAAAGTAGAGGCACCACATACTGATATACACCTGAACATCAGCAGGAGAGGACTCTTTAAAGTAGAGACACTACATACTGATATACACCTGAACATCAGCAGGAGAGGACTCTTTAAAGTAGAGACACTACATACTGATATACACCTGAACATCAGCAGGAGAGGACTCTTTAAAGTAGAGACACTGTATACTGATATACACCTGAACATCAGCAGGAGAGGACTCTTTAAAGTAGAGACACTACATACTGATATACACCTGAACATCAGCAGGAGAGGACTCTTTAAAGTAGAGACACTGTATACTGATATACACCTGAACATCAGCAGGAGAGGACTCTTTAAAGTAGAGACACTACATACTGATATACACCTGAACATCAGCAGGAGAGGACTCTTTAAAGTAGAGACACTAGTATACTGATATACACCTGAACATCAGCAGGAGAGGACTCTTTAAAGTAGAGACACTACATACTGATATACACCTGAACATCAGCAGGAGAGGACTCTTTAAAGTAGAGACACTACATACTGATATACACCTGGACATCAGCAGGAGAGGACTCTTTAAAGTAGAGACACTACATACTGATATACACCTGAACATCAGCAGGAGAGGACTCTTTAAAGTAGAGACTCTACATACTGATATACACCTGAACATCAGCAGGAGAGGACTCTTTAAAGTAGAGACACTACATACTGATATACACCTGAACATCAGCAGGAGAGGACTCTTTAAAGTAGAGACACTACATACTGATATACACCTGAACATCAGCAGGAGAGGACTCTTTAAAGTAGAGACACTACATACTGATATACACCTGAACATCAGCAGGAGAGGACTCTTTAAAGTAGAGACTCTACATACTGAACCCAGCAGGGTAATTGAATGGAAGCGTCGTCTCACAGCCGGATGTTTCTTCTGTGCAGTTTGTTCAGCAGCATGTGAGTAAGAACGACACGGTGCTTCAGTTCCTCTCCCCGACGGTGAACTGCTGCGTCGACAGCACGGCGTTGAGATCTGTCCTCTGGTTGGACGACGAGATGGAGGAGCTGAAAGGCTTCGACTACCATCCCGACCCCTCCTTCGACCTGCTGCTGAAGAACGTAATCACCGAGACCAGCATCATCATCGTCCACGTGAGCTTTTACTCAGAGAAGACATCGATGCGCTGCTGTCTCACGGACGGATTACTGACCTCAAAGACACCAGATACAGACTCAAAATGGCCTTTATTTTGTCTTAATTATATTATTTATCTTCATATCTGTTCTTGTACATATCTTATTCTATTGACTTTTTGCACTACCGTACTTCTCGGACTATCAGCCGCGACTTTTTTCCCCATTTTTTGTGTACCGCTAACGGCCACTAGGGAACCTCCTAAATCTATGGATTTTACAGGTAACATTAACCACCTTTAACACTACGGGCTCTAGGACCGGTCCGCGCCCGCCACCTTTAAGCGGAGGGCTCCAGCAGGAAAAGCTGGAGGCGGGAAAAGAGTGAGACAGGTAGCGCGCCAAAGTAAAAGTGAAACCGAGAGACGGAACGAGAGCAAGACAGACGGACACTTTAGCTGCTGCGGCTCACATGCAGGTGCGCTTTATAGTCCGAAAAGTACGGTACTTTTTATTTTGTATTTTATTATATGTTGCATCGTTGGAGGAGCTCAGGTCAGAAGAATTTCATTGCCATTTCTACTCTGTGGCTTATGTGCATATGACGATCGAACTTTGAATCTTTGAATCTTGACTAAACGATACCACAAAGGGACAAAACGTACTAGAAGAGACAACATTTAACTACAAAAAGGACCAAATACGACTGAAAAGAGACACAAAAGACAACCGCAAAGACACTCAGTCACCATAGAGACAAAGCAATAACCAGAGACAAAATCAAACCGTGATAAAGACACAAATGACCATAACAAAAAAGGACAAAATGACTACAAATGGACACAAAACAACAACAAAAGGGGGAAACCGACCACAAATAACGACATTATGCATATTATGTTGTCTTCACTCGACTGTTCGTCTTCGTGTGTTTTCAGGGTCGAGGTTTCTCTAAAGCCATGACGGCCAAAGAGGCGCAGGCATTCGTTGGAGTCTCCTCCTGTCCCGTCAACATCCTGCAGGTGTGTGTGGTGTGTGTGTGTGTGGTGGGGGGGTGGGTGTGTGTGTGTGTGGGGGGGGTGTGTGTGTGTGGTGGGGGGGGGGTGTGTGTGTGGGGGGGTGTGTGTGTGTGTGTGGGGGGGGGGTGTGTGTGTGTGTGGGGGTGTGTGTGTGTGGGGGGGGTGTGTGTGGGGGGTGTGTGTGGGGGGGGTGTGTGTGTGTGTGTGTGTGTGGTGGTGGGGGGGGTGTGTGTGTGTGTGTGTGTGCAAAGGCACCTGTAAGATTGTTTACACCCACCTGGATCCATATGTTTTCTCTTTATACATATTGACGTGATAATTTTTGACTTTAGGATTGTCTATATTGTAAATGTGTTGTACTTGTGTGTGTGTGTGTGTGTGTGTGTGTGTGTGTGTGTGTGTGTGTGTGTGTGTGTGTGTGTGTGTGTGTGTGTGTGTGTGTGTGTGTGTGTGTGTGTGTGTGTGTGTGTGTGTGTGTGTGTGTGTGTGTGTGTGTGTGTGTGTGTGTGTGTGGTGTGTGTGTGTGTGTGTGTGTGTGTGTGTGTGTGTGTGTGTGTGTGTGTGTGTGTGTGTGTGTGTGTGTGTGTGTGTGTGTGTGTGTGTGTGTGTGTGTGTGTGTGTGTGTGTGTGTGTGTGTGTGTGTGCAGGATGATAAGCTGATCTTGGAGGCGCCTTCCTCTCAGCCCAGCTCTGGATCTAAGCGTCAGCGCAGAGACGCGACCAACGACCTGCTGGACCTCGTGGTAAACACAAACTTGCCTTCATGTGTCGAGTTCGTTCGGATAAGAGACAGGTTTTTTTTTACATAATCTTTGTATAACTAGCATTCTGTCTCTCTTCAGGTGAAGTTCGGTCACGGGGAGTGGAAGGTGGGCTCCGTCTACTACGCTCAGAGTAAAGACATCCCTCTGGAGATCATCATCCCCTCCGTGATCATCCCCATGCTCTTCTTCATCGCCATCTCCGTCTACTGCTACAGGTCAGAGAGAAGCATCAAGTAGACGCGTGTAGACGAGGTGTGTGTAGGGCGTGTGTAATATATCTGTGTGTGTGTGTGTGTGTGTCAGGAGGAAGAGCCAGCAGGCGGAGCGGGAATACGAGAAGGTGAAACACCAGCTGGAGAATCTGGAGGAGAGCGTGCGGGACCGCTGCAAGAAGGAGTTCACAGGTACTCAAATACACACAAATATCACGACCTGAGACGAGCTGTGGGTGCTTCTCCCGTCGGGCTGTGAGACATTCTGCTCAAAGATGCATTGAAGACATGGAAAATACGTTTTATTTATCTGTCATTTTAAATGTGTTTTCATTTTTAAATGGTAGATAAGATAAGACTTTATTCATCCCTGAAGGAAATTTTTGAGCCAGAGAAACTAAACATCCACAGACAATAGATGGTCACACAATCAATGCAATCAAAAATAAAACGTAGTGGCAGTTACGTAATTGCACGTTTATCATAGCATTATTAATAATACTAATAATATAATATAGCACATAGTTATATATATAGCAGCGAGTGTATTGTAATGATGCTAAGTACCGTACTTTTCGGACTATAAAGCCGCAGCAGCTAAACTTGTCCGTCTGTCTTGCTCTCGTTCTGTCTCTCGGTTCCACTTTCACTTTGGCGCGCTGCCTGTCTCGCTCTTTTCCCGGCCTCCAGCTTTTCCCGCTGGAGCCCAATATGGTCTAGCTGCGGCCGCGGCCAGTACACGGCGGTACACGCACGCATGACACGACATACGCGGAGGCACACTGTACAGCGAATTGACGAGATTTACATCATACAGCCCATGTAGTATAAACATTGATTTACATTTCTTACAGTAGAGAGGTTTTGGGGTTTAGGAGGGAAGGAAGGAAGATTAGGATTAGGTAAAAAGGTAGGGAGTGGTTAGGGTTAGGATGGGGGGAAGGGAAGGGTTAGATTGAAGGGAGGGAAGAGAACTGCTACCCGGGAACGTTCATACTGGGTATTTTATTTAGTTTAAAAAAAATTATCCAACGAGTTAGAGACCACAAAGGAAGTGTAGTACCGCCGTTTGGCCACAAGACTCCGGCGCACTCCTGGGGGCTTGGTTCAACCTCCACTGTCCGCAGCCGCAGCTAGACCCTTCTCCTGGAGCCCGCCGCTTAAAGGTGGCGGGCGCGGACCGGTCCTAGAGCCCGTAGTGTTAAAGGTGGTTAATTTTACCTGTAAATCCATAGATTTAGGAGGTTCCCTAGTGGCCGTTAGCGGTACAACACAAATGGGGGAAAAAGTCGCGGCTTATAGTCCGAAAAGTACGGTATATTGATATGTATATTGCACATAGTGTATTATAGTGTGAAAAACCAGAATTATCTTTTAAAGTATTTGTTTTTTAAGTTTAAATATGATTTAACGTATACATATATACAACTTGTATCTTGGTAACTTTATTCAACATTTTACAGCAAAAAACGGTGAATGTTTTAAATTTGAAGAATTTCTTAACAAAAGAATAATAAAAAAGAATTTATAATATTAATAAATAAACAATAATAATTTTATAAATTACAATAACCCAATATTAATAAAAAATAAAAATGATTTTCTGTTTTCCCTCTGCTCCCGTCAGACCTGATGATAGAGATGGAGGACCACACCAGCGATCTGAGCGAGGCGCGGATCCCCTTCCTGGACTATAAAACCTACACCGACCGGAACTTCTTTCTGCCCACGAAGGACGGCTCGGACGACACCATGATCACCGGGAAAATCAAAATCCCAGAAGCCCGAAAGGCCATCGTGGCTCAGGCTCTGAACCAGTTCTCCAACCTGCTGAACAGCAAGCCCTTCCTCATCAACGTGAGAGAAACACGGCTATCCATGTATTGTTCATCTCGGGCCACATTCGCATTATGGTTGCACTCAAAGGGCCGGTTGTAACTTTAAGACTATATAGAAATACATATATCAATATTTAAGGTATATGAAAATAATGTATTATATTACATCATTGCCTCTGCATTATTATTATATCGGATAGGGTAAAAACTTCATAATTAACTCGGTCTGAAAGCAGAAGTCTAGGGCAAATAATTGCAAGTCTCTTCAGTGAGAATGTCACAAAATGATTTTAAAGGAAAAGCAAATAAAAAAAGTGACATCTGAGAAAAAAGTCAAACGAGAGATGCATTGTGGGACATGTAGTTTATGGGCAACGTGCTTCTGTAGCATGTAACCGTATAACAAACATATTATATTCTCTGCAAGCTCTTGTGGGGCCGCATAAAACGAAGTCGCAGGCCGGATTTGGCCCCCGGGCCTTGAGTTTGACACCCCTGCTCGAGCACCTCCATGAGTTTAAATATTGTATATAAGCATCTTTGAAATGAAATGTATTATTATTATATATATTAAGGAGAATATGTCTAATTCTGTATCAGCTTTTAGATGTCACGTTTAATGGTGGAAATCGGCTTTCTTAATAACACATATGAACCCAAAGATAATAAAATAACCAAATAACAATTATTATAATATTTACTTTCACTATCTGTTCCCTTTAACGGATTACGATACGTCGCTTCGCGGCTCAAACACAGCCATGTCGTTAATACAAGCCCTCTGTATGTATGTCCCGTAGTTCATCCGCACGTTGGAGAGCCGCCCGGACTTTAACGCCCGCGCTCGCGGTTACTTCGCCTCTCTGCTGACGGTGGCGCTGCACGGGAAGCTGGAGTATTACACCGACATCATGAGGACGCTGCTGCTGGAGCTGATGGACGAACACGTGCAGAACAAGAACCCAAAGCTCATGCTGCGCAGGTCAGGAAGCCCGAACTCACGAAGCATTCGGTCAAGAGTACACACATCCGTTACTCAGGTAGAAGTACAGGTACTCGTGTTTAAAAGTACTCTGTGAAAGTAGAAGTACAGATACTCGTGTTTAAAAGTACTCTGGTGAAAGTAGAAGTACAGATACTCGTGTTTAAAAGTACTCTGGTGAAAGTAGAAGTACAGATACTCGTGTTTAAAAGTACTCTGGTGAAAGTAGAAGTACAGATACTCGTGTTTAAAAGTACTCTGGTGAAAGTAGAAGTACAGGTACTCGTGTTTAAAAGTACTCTGGTGAAAGTAGAAGTACAGATACCCGTGTTCAAAAGTACTCTGGTGAAAGTAGCAGTACTGATACTCGTGTTCAAAAGTACTCTGGTGAAAGTAGAAGTACAGATACTCGTGTTTAAAAGTACTCTGGTGAAAGTAGAAGTACAGATACTCGTGTTTAAAAGTACTCTGGTGAAAGTAGAAGTACAGATACTCGTGTTTAAAAGTACTCTGGTGAAAGTAGAAGTACAGATACTCGTGTTTAAAAGTACTCTGGTGAAAGTAGAAGTACAGATACTCGTGTTTAAAAGTACTCTGGTGAAAGTAGAAGTACAGATACTCGTGTTTAAAAGTACTCTGGTGAAAGTAGAAGTACAGATACTCGTGTTTAAAAGTACTCTGGTGAAAGTAGAAGGACAGATACTCGTGTTTAAAAGTACTCTGGTGAAAGTAGAAGTACAGATACTCGTGTTTAAAAGTACTCTGGTGAAAGTAGAAGTACAGATACTCGTGTTTAAAAGTACTCTGGTGAAAGTAGAAGTACAGATACTCGTGTTTCAAAAGTACTCTGGTGAAAGTAGAAGTACAGATACTCGTGTTTAAAAGTACTCTGGTGAAAGTAGAAGTACAGATACTCGTGTTTAAAAGTACTCTGGTGAAAGTAGAAGTACAGATACTCGTGTTTAAAAGTACTCTGGTGAAAGTAGAAGTACAGATACTCGTGTTTAAAAGTACTCTGGTGAAAGTAGAAGTACAGATACTCGTGTTTAAAAGTACTCTGGTGAAAGTAGAAGTACAGATACTCGTGTTTAAAAGTACTCTGGTGAAAGTAGAAGTACAGATACTCGTGTTTAAAAGTACTCTGGTGAAAGTAGAAGTACAGATACTCGTGTTTAAAAGTACTCTGGTGAAAGTAGAAGGACAGATACTCGTGTTTAAAAGTACTCTGGTGAAAGTAGAAGTACAGATACTCGTGTTTAAAAGTACTCTGGTGAAAGTAGAAGTACAGATACTCGTGTTTAAAAGTACTCTGGTGAAAGTAGAAGTACAGATACTCGTGTTTAAAAGTACTCTGGTGAAAGTAGGAGTACAGATACTCGTGTTTAAAAGTACTCTGGTGAAAGTAGAAGTACAGATACTCGTGTTTAAAAGTACTCTGGTGAAAGTAGAAGTACAGATACTCGTGTTTAAAAGTACTCTGGTGAAAGTAGAAGTACAGATACTCGTGTTTAAAAGTACTCTGGTGAAAGTAGAAGTACAGATACTCGTGTTTAAAAGTACTCTGGTGAAAGTAGAAGAACAGATACTCGTGTTTAAAAGTACTCTGGTGAAAGTAGAAGAACAGATACTCGTGTTTAAAAGTACTCTGGTGAAAGTAGAAGTACAGATACTCGTGTTTAAAAGTACTCTGGTGAAAGTAGAAGTACAGATACTCGTGTTTAAAAGTACTCTGGTGAAAGTAGAAGTATAGATACTCGTGTTTAAAAGTACTCTGGTGAAAGTAGAAGTACAGATACTCGTGTTTAAAAGTACTCTGGTGAAAGTAGAAGTACAGATACTCGTGTTTAAAAGTACTCTGGTGAAAGTAGAAGTACAGATACTCGTGTTTAAAAGTACTCTGGTGAAAGTAGAAGTACAGATACTCGTGTTTAAAAGTACTCTGGTGAAAGTAGAAGTACAGATACTCGTGTTTAAAAGTACTCTGGTGAAAGTAGAAGTACAGATACTCGTGTTTAAAAGTACTCTGGTGAAAGTAGAAGGACAGATACTTGTGTTTAAAAGTACTCTGGTGAAAGTAGAAGTACAGATACTCGTGTTTAAAAGTACTCTGGTGAAAGTACAGATACTCGTGTTTAAAAGTACTCTGGTGAAAGTAGAAGTACAGATACTCGTGTTTAAAAATACTCTGGTGAAAGTAGAAGTACAGATACTCGTGTTTAAAAGTACTCTGGTGAAAGTAGAAGTACAGATACTCGTGTTTAAAAATACTCTGGTGAAAGTAGAAGTACTGACTAAACTTCTTTACTCAAGTCAAAGTAAAGAGGCTTTGAAATGTACTGTCCTTAGAGCCTCTGTCCTTAGAGCCTCTGTCCTTAGACCCTCTGTCCTTAGACCCTCTGTCCTTAGAGCCTCTGTCCTTAGACCTTCTGTCCTTAGACCCTCTGTCCTCTGAGCACCTGTAGAAGGTCAGGATCCTCTCTAGCACCTGTAGAAGGTCAGGGTCCTCTCTATGGAGCACATGTAGAAGGTCAGGGTCCTCTCTAGCACCTGTAGAAGGTCAGGGTCCTCTCTAGCACATGTAGAAGGTCAGGGTCCTCTCTGGGGTGCACCTGTAGAAGGTCAGGGTCCTCTCTAGCACCTGTAGAAGGTCAGGGTCCTCTCTATGGAGCACCTGTAGAAGGTCAGGATCCTCTCTAGCACCTGTAGAAGGTCAGGGTCCTCTCTAGCACCTGTAGAATGTCAGAGTCCTCTCTAGCACCTGTAGAATGTCAGAGTCCTCTCTAGCACCTGTAGAAGGTCTGGATCCTCTCTAGCACCTGTAGAAGGTCTGGATCCTCTCTAGCACCTGTAGAAGGTCAGGGTCCTCTCTAGGGAGCACCTGTAGAAGTTGCAGAGTATCCTGGAGTCCTGGATGTTGAACCTCCTCAGCCTGCGGAGGAAGAAGAGCCGTTATGGGGGCGGTGTGCAGAGTCCTTGTCGGGTCCTCAGTGACGAGGAGCTTTGATGGACTTTTTTTAAATTATAAAATGTATAATAATTAAACGTGTTGTCTCCAGATTGTTGAACTGTCCCTTTAAAAGTGTGTGTGTGTGTGTGTGTGTGTCTGCGCGCAGGTCGGAGACGGTGGTGGAGAGGATGCTCTGTAATTGGATGTCCATCTGTATCTATCAGTTCCTCAGGGTAACGGATACAGATATTTATTTTCTTCCTCTCCGTTTGCTTTGACTGTTCTTCGATCTGTTTCTCTCTCGTCTTCCTCTCCGCCCCTCGTGTTTTAGTTAGCTAGAGCTTCTGGAGCCGCCAGCAGCAGCAGCTCAGAGTCACACATATGTTTGTTATGTTGGGTTAAAACCCTAAACCCTGAATAAGTCCTGCCCGTATCCAAACGTATCTTTTTTATAATGATGTGTAATGGTAGTCTAGGTTACGTCTGTTATGTTCCGTCAGTAATTGTGTCTGGCCCGTCGTGTGAGCAGGACACGGCGGGGGAGCCGCTCTACAAGCTGTTCAAGGCTCTGAAGCATCAGGTGGAGAAAGGGCCGGTGGACGCCAAGATGAAGAAAGCCAAGTACACTCTGAACGACACGGGGCTGCTGGGAGACGACGTGGAGTACTCAGTGCTGGTAATACACATGATATACACCCAGTACACACACGGTACACACCCAGTACACATAGTATACACCCAGTACACACCCTGTATACACCAGTACACACAGTACACATAGTACACACCCAGTACACACACAGTACACACCCTGGACACACAGTATACACTCAGGACACCCAGTACACACACAGTACACACCCAGTACACATACGGTACACACCCAGGACACACAGTACACACCCAGGACACATAGTATACACTCAGTATGCACACAGTATACACACAGTACACACACAGTACACACACAGTATACACCCAATATACACTAAATACACACAGTATACACCCTGTACACCACAGTATACACCCAGGACACACACAGTACACACCCAATATACACTACAAATACACACAGTATACACCCTGTACACTCAGTCAGTATACACCCAGGACACACAGTATACACCCAGGACACCCATTTTACACACAGTATGCACACAGTACACACCCAGGACACATACAGTATACACCCTGTACACCCAGTATACACACATTACACATACTATTTTATTCATCACACATTATTAGTTGCAGCCCAGTTTGCCTATAGCAGCAGATGTGCTTTTTTAAGAGTTTCAAAGGTGTGTGTGTGTGTGTGTGTGTGTGTGTGTGTGTGTGTGTGTGTGTGTGTGTGTGTGTGTGTGTGTGTGTGTGTGTGTGTGTGTGTGTGTGTGTGTGTGTGTGTGTGTGTGTGTGTGTGTGTGTGTGTGTGTGTGTGTGTGTGTAGACTCTGCAGGTGTTGGTCCACGGGGAGGGTCCCGACGTGACTCCGGTGAAGGTGTTGAGCTGCGACTCCATCACGCAGGTGAAGGAGAAGATCATCGACCAGGTGTACAGGAACCTGCCGTACTCTCAGAGGCCAGAGGTGGAGAGTGTTGCTCTGGGTACGACACACACACACACACACACACACACACACACACACACACTCGTACAAGTATCTTAAAAATTATTATATTTCTAGAAATAAAATAAGTTGATGTTACACATTAGGTGTGTGTCGCCTCCTGCTGGCTCGCGGTGGAACTGCAGCGTTACTGTGAGACTGAGTGGAAGAAAGAAATAAGGAAATATTTAATTTAAGGACGAAATTAGATTTTCTTTCGTTTTATTTCCTATTTTAATGCATTTTTCTCTTTTCATCTTTTCAAATAGTTAGTTTTTAGGGATCTTTGTTGTCTTTTCTTTGCCATGTCGTGTACTTCAGTGCCTTTGACTTATCTATAAAAAACGTTATTATACAGTACAACACCATATTCTGAAAAACACTCATGAAATGTATTTCCTGACGTTTCCTCAGAGTGGCGCCCGGGCTCCACGGGTCAGATCCTGTCTGACCTCGACCTGACCTCTCAGAAGGAAGGACGCTGGAAGAGACTCAACACGCTCGCTCACTACAACGTGAGAGACTTTGATATTTCACTGGGTTTTAATGCGGTGCAAAAACACAACGGTCGTTTGTCAGAATCAGAAACGGGTTGATCTCCCGGTCGGTTGACGCGTACGAGGAATTGGACTTGATGTCGTGGTGCGTACGTAAAAGGCAAACAAAAATTAAAAACACAGGTAGAGAATAGAGATGTCCCGATCACGTGATCCGGGGATCGGAGCCGATTACGTGATTTTCAAAAGATCGGAATCGGGAGAAAAAAATTCGGGGATCTGGATTTTTCAAATATTTTTATGATTTTATTTAATGTTACAAAACAAAAATGACCATGTTCACGTCTTAAAGTTACAATTACACAACATCATGTATGGGCGCAGTGTCTGATAGCAGCAGCAGCAAGCTAACGAGAGGCTACGTTCAGCTGGAGACTCGGGAGTCAAGGCCAACACAAGAACAGCCCAGATAGCTGAACTCATCGCGTTATCCGACCAGCCGTTATCCGTTCTCTCTTAACGCATCGCATAAAGATCGGATCGGGAGAAATCGGTATCGGCAGATTGTCAAAACCAAATGATCGGAATCGGATCGGGAGCAGAAAAAAGGTGATCGGGACATCGCTAGGAGAGAACTATTTTAATAAAACTCTAATAACATTAAATATAGTAAACTGGTGAGCTGGATGTGTTCGGCCCGACGGACAGAAACGTGAAGATGTCGGGTTCAGACCAGACTGTATGGATGTAGAAATGAAATGAACCCAGTACACTACATCTATAACCGTCCGACAAATAAAAGACTGTTGAAGCCGATTTACATGAAGTAGATTATAAAGCAGGATATTATAAACATATATAATATATATATATATATAAATATATATATATTTAGTCGTATGTTTCCCTGTGATTTCTTTCAGGTTCGAGATAACGCCACGCTGGTTCTCTCCAGAGTTCTGCACTCGCAGTCCTTCCACCAGCACCAAGACAACTACGAAGAGAGTATGTACACACACACACACACACACCACACACACTCACACACACACACACACAAACACACACACACACACACACACACACACACACAGACTAACACACACACACATACAAAGGACAACAAAATTGAAGAGTTAGGAGACAATGGAGGACATTTCCTATTACATCCAGACTCACACACACACACACACACACACACACACACACACACACACACTAAAACACACACACACTCAAACACACTGACACAAACATACATACATACACACACACACACACACACACGCACACACACTCAAACATACTGACACAAACATACACACACACACACACTCAAACTCACTGACACACACACACACACACACACACACTCAAACACACTAACACATACACATACATGTTCACACACACTCAAGCACACATACATACACACACACACACACACGCACACGCACACACACACACACACACACTCAAACACACACACATGCACACACACACACACACACTAACTCCCTGGACTCTTTATATTAAAACCTACCTGAATGTGTGTTAGTTGTGTGTCCTGCGTGTCTCCTGACCTCTGGGCGGGCGTATCACGACCTCTGCTCCCTTTCAGAGAACGCGCTGCTGGAGGACGACCACACCTTCCACCTGGTGCGCCCGGCGGATGAAATGGACGAGGGGAAGTCGAAGAGAGGAAGCATGAAAGACAAGTCCATGACGAAGGCCATCACCGAGATCTACCTCACCAGACTGCTGTCCGTCAAGGTGAGGCACTTACATACCTTCACTGCAACCGCACGTAGCTATGCACACACACACACACACGGCGGCCACGTGTTGGTACGCCCACTTTACTAATACATTCAGGCCAGGTGAAAACATCTTCTAACAAATCTTAGTTGATAAGAAGAAAAGTAAACGATCATTTACCCACGTGTCACTGATGTAGCTAACTCGTAACTTCTCTCACGAGGACGAGCCTCACCTCGACCGAGCGGCCCAGCCCTTCCTATATATCGTTCTGTATGTGACCTGCTGTATATAAACCTGTGTGTGTGTGTGTGTGTGTGTGTGTGTGTGTGTGTGTGTGTGTGTGTGTGTGTGTGTGTGTGTGTGTGTGTGTGTGTGGTGTGTGTGTGTGTGTGTGTGTGTGTGTGTGTGTGTGTGTGTGTGTGTGTGTGTGTGTGTGTGTGTGTGTGTGTGTGTGTGTGTGTGTGTGTGTGTGTGTGTGTGGTGTGTGTGTGTGTGTGTGTGTGTGTGTGTGTGTGTGTGTGTGTGTGTGTGTGTGTGTGTGTGTGTGTGTGTGTGTGTGTGTGTGTGTGTGTGTGTGTGTGTGTGTGTGTGTGTGTGTGTGTGTGTGTGTGTGTCTCAGGGCACTCTGCAGCAGTTTGTGGACGACTTCTTCCGCAGCGTGTTGTGTTCAGGGGCCGTAGTTCCTCCGGCCGTTAAATACTTCTTCGACTTCCTGGACGAGCAGGCGGAGCGACACGACAACGTGGACGAGGAGACGCTGCACATCTGGAAGACCAACAGGTACACAACGAGTACTGTGTGTACAAGTACAACAAGTATTACACAAGACGAGTAGTGTGTGTACAAGTACAACAAGTATTACACAAGAAGAGTAGTGTGTGTACAAGTACAACAAGTATTACACAAGAAGAGTAGTGTGTGTACAAGTACAACAAGTATTATACAAGAAGAGTAGTGTGTGTACAAGTACAACAAGTATTACACAAGAAGAGTAGTGTGTGTACAAGTACAACAAGTATTACACAAGAAGAGTAGTGTGTGTACAAATACAACAAGTATTATACAAGAAGAGTAGTGTGTGTACAAGTACAACAGTATTACACAAGAAGAGTAGTGTGTGTACAAGTACAACAAGTATTACACAAGAAGAGTAGTGTGTGTACAAGTACAACAAGTATTACACAAGAAGAGTAGTGTGTGTACAAGTACAACAAGTATTATACAAGAAGAGTAGTGTGTGTACAAGTACAAGTATTACACAAGACGAGTAGTGTGTGTACAAGTACAACAAGTATTACACAAGAAGAGTAGTGTGTGTACAAGTACAACAAGTATTATACAAGAAGAGTAGTGTGTGTACAAAGTACAACAAGTATTATACAAGAAGAGTAGTGTGTGTACAAGTACAACAAAAGAAGAGTAGTGTGTGTACAAGTACAACAAGTATTACACAAGACGAGTAGTGTGTGTACAAGTACAACAAGTATTACACAAGAAGAGTAGTGTGTGTACAAGTACAACAAGTATTACACAAGAAGAGTAGTGTGTGTACAAGTACAACAAGTATTATACAAGAAGAGTAGTGTGTGTACAAGTACAACAAGTATTACACAAGAAGAGTAGTGTGTGTACAAGTACAACAAGTATTACACAAGAAGAGTAGTGTGTGTACAAATACAACAAGTATTATACAAGAAGAGTAGTGTGTGTACAAGTACAACAAGTATTACACAAGAAGAGTAGTGTGTGTACAAGTACAACAAGTATTATACAAGAAGAGTAGTGTGTGTACAAGTACAACAAGTATTACACAAGAAGAGTAGTGTGTGTACAAGTACAACAAGTATTACACAAGAAGAGTAGTGTGTGTACAAATACAACAAGTATTATACAAGAAGAGTAGTGTGTGTACAAGTACAACAAGTATTACACAAGAAGAGTAGTGTGTGTACAAGTATTACACAAGAAGAGTAGTGTGTGTACAAGTACAACAAGTATTACACAAGAAGAGTAGTGTGTGTACAAGTACAACAAGTATTATACAAGAAGAGTAGTGTGTGTACAAGTACAACAAGTATTACACAAGAAGAGTAGTGTGTGTACAAGTATTACACAAGAAGAGTAGTGTGTGTACAAGTACAACAAGTATTACACAAGAAGAGTAGTGTGTGTACAAGTACAACAAGTATTATACAAGACGAGTAGTGTGTGTACAAGTACAACAAGTATTACACAAGAAGAGTAGTGTGTGTACAAATACAACAAGTATTATACAAGAAGAGTAGTGTGTGTACAAGTACAACAAGTATTACACAAGAAGAGTAGTGTGTGTACAAGTACAACAAGTATTACACAAGAAGAGTAGTGTGTGTACAAGTACAACAAGTATTACACAAGAAGAGTAGTGTGTTTACATTTGTATTGTACGATGCCATGTCTTTAACATTTCCCAAATTGGGATCAATAAAGTACTTCTTATCTTATCTTACAAGTACCACATGTTTTATACAAGACGAGTAGTGTGTGTACAAGTACCACAAGTTGTATACCTGGTACTTGTCTATATTCTAGTTCAGTGCTTCTCAAAGTGTGGTGTGAGCGCCCCCTTGTGGTCCGTGAGTATATTGGCAACATTTCACATTTGAAATAAATGAATAAATTAAGTTTTCCGCACTCTCGCGGGAATATCTCCGCAATGGAGCGAGCTTAAGTTTCACTTTTGATTGCATGATATAGCCCAGCGCAACACCTTCGTCACACATGTTGCCACTTGTTTGTACCATTTTCAGGCGATTTGTAATCTGTTCTAGAAGAACGATGTGATTTTGGATATTTGTGGAGTTAGGTGGTCCTTGGTATGAGAAGGTTTGAGAAACACTGATATAGATGTATTCAAGTTAACCAATGCATTAAGGTTGGACAGTACAGGAATCATTCAATCTATTTTATAGTCTTACTTTTGACTGAGAAGTGCCCAAACTTAATCATGGTCAAATGAATGTGCATAAATTGAGTGTATGTAAAATATATGTATTTATTTGTATCATTAATACCAAACACTTTCAAATAAATATGATTATTTCTGTCACTGTATTTTAAAAAAAAATGCTCAGAATTCTGACTACTATATATATTTTTCTTCTGAAAAACAAGGTCTTAATTCTAATAAAATAATAAATAAAGAAACCTAAGAGTGTGTGATTGGTTCTGACGGGGTCTTTGTCTCCCCAGCTTGCCCCTGCGGTTCTGGGTGAACATCCTGAGGAACCCTCAGTTCATCGTAGACGTTCACGTGACGGAGGTCGTGGACGCGTCGCTGCACGTCGTCGCTCAGACATTCATGGACGCCTGCACCAAGACGGAGCACAAGCTCAGCAGGGTGAGTGCAGAAAAACATTACATTTAACTACGAGAGAAACGTTCAAGGATGCAGGGCTTTTATTGTCACGTGTACATGCATAGCTACGGTGTGGATATCTCATGGAAGATCTGAGGTCACAGGCTCCTCCTCCTACCGTGCAACACAACAACACAGATACAATAGAATATAGTAGAAATCATCCTTGTATCTCCGGCACCAGCAGAGTCAGTGCAAAGAAACAAATCATTAACCTACTGTTTGAGAAAACTCGTAGGTCTTTTGTAACATCCAGTACATCCCTTCATCTTAAAGTATTTCTGTTAAAGTCAGAAATCTGAAGAAAATTCAAACATTTGAAAAAAGACTAAAATCTGAAAAAGGCAAAATTGTGAAAAAATCTGAAGACAAACCGCAGTACCACTTTACAATAAGACTACCCTCATAACAGATTCATAATTAGGTTGTAAATACTTTATTAATCCTTAAGAACCATTTATAAACCAGTTCTAACATAGATCATCAACACCGGCTCACTATTTGGCAACATGACTAAAACGTATATTGGCTACTAATGCATTTGTATTTATGTATAGAATATTCCACTGCAGGGCCTCGCACGGCTTAGTACGGTTTGGTTAGGCCTAGTTAGGACTGGCTCACTTTATGCTGCGTTTCCATTACAGTTTAGTAGCTGGGGCAGTAACTATAGCAACGCAGTGTAGGCGGAGCCGTGACGTCATCTTCAATGCGAACCACAAAACCAACACAGCCGTTAGCCGTTAGCCCTCAGAGCTCACAGCTCCTCATATCTGTTCAGAAACTAGACAGAAGTGAAACAAGTACAAACCAGACTGCCTGTGTCATGGAGAATACAGTCGCTGGTTTATTTATGTCTGTAGGTCGTTGCTGTGAGTGTGGACGGTCGGAGCATATACTGCGTTAGCTTAGCCGATCTCCATTCAGAAAAGCACGCATTTTAAAGGGTTTCTCTGCCGTCTGTCTGCAGACTTGTCAAAGCATTAGTTCATGGTTTTTACTAACCGGTATCAGTGTGTTGTTACTTCGGCATCATTTAGAAACGTGTATTACAATTAAATCACGGTCAAATATGTTCATCTTGTTGTAGTTGTAGCCCCTCACGTCACTAGTTTAGCATACTCAGCCCGGTTGTTGATTCCCGCCCCCTTCCATCTTGATGTTTCTTGGCATCTCTTATTTACGAGTTACTAACATGTATAGCTGCCAAAAGGGAGCCTTATTGGAAAGTGTGAAACAAATCACCATGTATTAACGAGTTACTACCTCTAGTAATAAGCAGTACAGATAGATGTGGGCTCACTATTTGGCAAGCAACCGGCCACAGTCGCCCTGTTTATCTCGTGTCTTATAAAAGTTCATTAATAAATAAATTAAACACTATTCATAAATCCCGCACGAAGAGCGTCTCGTTCGCTTCTCATTTCGTGTGTTTCATATCATTCTAAGAGACGATATTTGCAATAACTAAAGATATTCCCCTCTTGTTTTTCCTGCAGGAGTCTCCTAGCAACAAGCTTCTCTACGCAAAAGAGATTTCCACATACAAGAAGATGGTGGACGAGTGAGTGTGTTTTGTTAAATACACAGGACAGATGTGTGTTTATATATTAGAGCACAGCAGCGTGGATACATGTGGATCAGTTAAAGCTTAAAATATCAACTTACAAATAAGAACATTGTTATTATTAAATATCTTTTCCCCCAGTAGTTTAAAGTGTTAAGAAACAGAAATGAACATCAAATTCTCTCGTTTAAAATTAACATTATTAAGCAGAATCAAAGCCCTTTTTTATTTTGTGTGTGTGTGTGTGTGTGTGTGTGTGTGTGTGGTGTGTGTGTGTGTGGTGTGTGTGTGTGTGTGTGGTGTGTGTGTGTGTGTGTGGTGTGTGTGTGTGTGTGTGTGTGGTGTGTGTGTGTGTGTGTGTGTGGTGTGTGTGTGTGTGTGTGTGTGTGTGTGTGTGTGGTGTGTGTGTGGTGTGTGTGTGTGTGTGTGTGTGTGTGTGTGTGTGTGTGTGTGTGTGTGTGTGTGGTGTGTGTGTGTGTGTGTGTGTGTGTGTGTGTGTCCTAGTATTACTATACTTGTGGGGACCTACATCTGTTTATGCACTCACGTGTGGGGACTCGCCTCCCTTATGGGGACAAAATGGAGGTCCCCATAATTTTAGGGTGAAGACTTGGTTAGGGTCAGGTTAAGGGTTAGGCATGTGTTGGTTATGGTTAAGGTTAGGATAAGTCTCCAGGAAATGCATGTAAGTCAATGTAATGTCCCTGTAATGTGTGTTCTCTCTAGTTACTACAAGGGCATCAGAGAGATGGTCCCTATCAGCGATCAGGACATGAACACACACCTTGCGGAGGTTTCCAGGGTATGTAAAGAAACTCATTTTAATAACAGAACATGGGAAATGTCTGTTTTAGGTGATTTGTTATTGTTAACACGTTTGAACCTTTGCTTTGCAGCAACACACACACGAGCTGAACACCGAGTTGGCCTTACATCAGCTGTACCAGTACGCCAGCAAGTACTACGATGTGGTGAGAAACGGCTTTCTGTCAAATAGGAATATGGTGGTTTTCAAGTCAACGTTTTGAGAAAAGTCAATACTTGGATAAAAACGGGTTTAAATTCGAAAAAAATCAAAAACAAGTCAAAAATCTGAGAACATATTAAAAAAATCTGAATAATTTGAAGAAATTCTGAGAAAAAAAATCTAAATCTGAAAAAAGTCAAAAATTAAGAAACATTTGAAAAAAAGTAAAATTTCTGGAAAAAAATCATAATTTGTAAAAATTTGACAATTTGAGAATAAAAGTCAAAATTCTGGAAATTTGAAAGAAATCGGAAACTAAATAAAAAATTGGAAAAAGTCAAGTTTCTGAAAAAAATGAAATAATCTTAGGGGGAAAAAAGGATGAAAATGTAACTGTCACTTTAACGGCCCGTCCACACGGCAGCTTCAGACGAATCTTCCACCGCTTCCACGCTTCTCTGCCCGTTGACTTTGAATGGGGATGACGTCACTGTGCCTCGCTTTTCGCCGAACTGCATTGTGGGGGAGCGAAGCGAAGATTTCCAGGATTTCCAGGATTCAAAAGTTGAGCAATGTTCAACTTTTGAAGCTGAGCTGGAAGCGCCAGCCAATCAAACACGTGTATGCAAATCTGACAGTAGAAGCGCTAGCCAATCAAACCGCGTGTAAGCAGGGAGAACCAGACCGCAGTTCATTTCCTCATATTCCAAACGAGAAATTACGGGAGCAAATCACCCGGTTCTTTACGACCAGAACTATTACCGGGATCCAAACCGGAGGAACCAGCATGGAGGGAGGGGGCAGAGACAGTGGGGGAAACTGGTAGGGTTTCGCCTGTTTGGGGAGTTTATATATATATATATATATATTGCTCGCATAAAATCCCCGGGGTTTTTTGCTTTGTATGTCGGGGGCGGGACATTCATGTGATTGGTTGTTGGTCGCGTTGCTCGCAAAAAACCCCCAAGCTTTCAGACACGCCCAGCTCCAAGATGTTCAAGATCTTTTGAAAAGCTGCCGTGTGGACGTGCCGTGACAGTAAAAATCTTACATTTGATACTTTCTGTCATATTAACAAATCAATCCAATGGAGAGCCTCGGTGACGCGTCATAAAACCCGGAAGTAAGTTAGCATTTTAGCACTTCCGGTTCCTTCGACAAAAACGTAACTTCTCCATTGGGTTTAGGATAATAGCTGAACTAAGGTCTGTGGTTGAGAGACATTGAAGAGACGGATCACGTTTTGTTCTACGACATTAAATCCATCAGCAGTGACCGCACTATGATTTCTGAAGAGTTGGCGTGTCTGAGAAACGATGGCTGTGACGGCCCGTCCACACAGCGGCGTGCGTTGTCGCTTGCCGGCGGGCGTGTCTGAAGCTCGACCAACAACCAATCACATGAATCTCCCGCCCCTGACACACAAGCAGCGGTTTGATTGGCTAGAGCTCGTACTGGCATACGATTCGATTGGCCGACGCTTCTGCCGAGGCTTCAAAAGTTGAACATTGCTCAACTTTTGCAGCGAGCCACGCCAGCACGCTCCGCGTCGCTTCCCACAATGCAGTTCGGCGAAAAGTGACGTCACCCCATTCAAAGTGAATGGGCGAAGCGTCGACGCACGCCGCTGTGTGGACGGGCCGTTACCAAGTGGCTGAATGGGACTACAGAAGTTGTACGTCATTACGCCGAACACGAAAACATCCGTCTCTTCAGTGCGTCTCAACCTCAGACCTGATTTCCAGCTATTTTCCAAAACCCTACGGAGAGATTGCGTTGTTGTCGAAGGAACCGGAAGGACTTTACTTCCGTGTTTAGGACGCGTCACCGTGGCACACTTTGTAGAATGCTTGACTCTTTACCCAAACGTCATGTCGTCATCTTTTCCAGATCATCAAGTCTCTGGACGAGGACCCGGCGGCCCAGAATAAGCAGCTGACGCTCCGCCTCCAACAGATCGCCGCGGCGCTGGAGAACAAAGTCACTGACCTTTGACCTTTGACCTCAGTGAAGGTCGGATACTAAAACACACAGGAAGTTGTTTTCCCCGGGAATGGACCTAAAAGGCGGACGAGCTCACGGACTCTAAGGAATGTTTTTGACCATAATAAGGACTGAAGTGGGAGGAGCCACAGGAAGCTGGTGGCCATGTAAGGAGTGACGGGGGGAGATGTGAACGAATGAACGAAGATTTTTGGACAATTTAAGAGAGAAAAGAGTGGTGGGAAGACTTCCGGAGAGACGACACCAAGAAGGCCATTTTAAAATGTGTGAAATCAAAGGGTTATTTTTTTAATTCGGTGTGATAGTCGGTCCCTTTTGCTTCTCTGCACCACACCATTTATTTTACCATTCAAGGACTAAAGAAGTGCCACTTTTAGGATGAAGAATTTACATAAAAAGACATTACCAAATATTTTCTTTATATACGACGCAGCCCCGTGGAAGTACTTCCACTTGCGTATCACAGAACTGTGGATTTGAGGTCAATATTTTTTGTTTCCACACGAAACGGCAACGAGAGAAATCGGATGTTTTGTCGGTGAAAGAAAATCGTTTTATTTAATCGACCAATGGAAACCCACTACGGTACACACCACTGGCCAATCAGGGCTCTTGGTTGAGGAGAGTGAAATCAGGGTACGATGTCCAAAAAAACCACATAATTTTAACCTTTTTTTTTAATCATACCCAAATGTTGTGTTTCATATCGGATCATGTGACGACACCACGCAGATTATTCGTTCGTGTTGTTCTCTGTATGCAGGCTTTCCATGTGTGAGAAGGATCTTTTTAATGGACTGATACAAAGCCACTTAATTGCTTTATTTTGCAAAGTGTTAATCAGGGTGGTCCATATCCATGTGCAAGAGTGTGTGAGTGTGTGTTCAACATGTGTATCATCACCGGTTTGCTGTGACTTGTCTGCCTAATCATGCTTAAAAAACACTTTGATTTGTTTTTATAATCTTTGTAGTTTCACCTCTGATTGCCCTTCATATATATAATGCTGCTTTTCGTTTCACACGGGAGGAGATGAAGTGTCTTCTGAAGGCAGGGTATCCATGCATCCTTCAAAAAGGCGTCGAATAAATCAAAATGTGAGGTGTTCAATGTATTAAATCCAGTTATTGTATGGCCTTTTCGTCCACCGTGCTTTGCAAGCGTTCTTAAAACTGCAATATGACAAACAACAAAAGGTACGTCAACAAAGGGTACAACATCCAACACACACACACACACACAAAGAGACAAAACCATAAAGGAAATGCTTCTTAGTATGTGTGTGTATTTCTTTGTTTGATTTGATGCATTTTAAGTCTCCCTTACAGCTTACATTAAAATACAAATGAAACCACATTTCTGCATATTAGTGTCCTGCAATGTGTCATCGTGAGGTTTAATCAGGGGTTCCCAAACGTTGCCATGCCAAGGACCCCCATATAGCACTATCCTCTGGCGGGGACCCCCCTGTTGCAATTTCTTTGTGCCTCCCGATGGAGCATGCAGTGCGTTGCCACTACATCTGGGGCCTTCTGCCGGATCGAAGCTGTCACTCCGCTTTCTTTGCCCCGCTGCCCCATCTGAACACACACCCACACAACGAGACCAGTCAAGTCCGTTTGAGATGATGGACTCATCTAAAACTTGGAACATGTCTCTTCATGTGGTCCTACCTTCCAGAATATAATAAAATATAATATAAAGAATATAATAAAATAAAATAATATTTCCTCAACAAAATTCTGATTGGCTTGAAGGGCGGTCGTGTGATTCAAAAACAAAAAATATTGAAAAGATTGGCATCAAAGGACACAGATTGATAAATATACAGTTATTAATAACATCTAAAAAAAATAAATAATAATAATTAAACTTTATCCCGTTTCCCTCAAACATTGCCTGACCCCCCTGGCGCCCCCTGGCGGCCCCCCGGGGGGTCGGGGCCCCCACTTTGAGAAACACTGTCCTAAACGACACATTCATCATCCTCACCTAAAGATAATAATACCTTGATCATTATTCTTTGCCTTCTGATTCCAGCCCACATGCTTTATGTGGTGAGTTGATACACCTGAACATCAGCAGGAGAGGACTCTTTAAAGTAGAGACACTACATACTGATATACACCTGAACATCAGCAGGAGAGGACTCTTTAAAGTAGAGACACTACATACTGATATACACCTGAACATCAGCAGGAGAGGACTCTTTAAAGTAGAAACACTACATACTGATATACACCTGAACATCAGCAGGAGAGGACTCTTTAAAGTAGAGACACTACATACTGATATACACCTGACCATCAGCAAGAGAGGACTCTTTAAAGTAGAGACACTACATACTGATATACACCTGAACATCAGCAGGAGAGGACTCTTTAAAGTAGAGACACTACATACTGATATACACCTGAACCTCAGCAGGAGAGGACTCTTTAAAGTAGAGACACTACATACTGATATACACCTGAACATCAGCAGGAGAGGACTCTTTAAAGTAGAGACACTACATACTGATATACACCTGAACATCAGCAGGAGAGGACTCTTTAAAGTAGAGACACTACATACTGATATACACCTGAACATCAGCAGGAGAGGACTCTTTAAAGTAGAGACACTACATACTGATATACACCTGAACATCAGCAGGAGAGGACTCTTTAAAGTAGAGACACTACATACTGATATACACCTGAACATCAGCAGGAGAGGACTCTTTAAAGTAGAGACACTACATACTGATATACACCTGAACATCAGCAGGAGAGGACTCTTTAAAGTAGAGACACTACAAACTGACATACACCTGAACATCAGCAGGAGAGGACTCTTTAAAGTAGAGACACTACAAACTGACATACACCTGAACATCAGCAGGAGAGGACTCTTTAAAGTTAAATATAATAAATCTGATATCTCTTAAAATAGACCTCTATCTCTATCGCTTCTTTGTCCCACCAGCGAGTGCCTTTCAGAGAAGAACTGAAATAAGATTTGGAAGTAAATGCCAAAAGAAATAAGTGTCTCCTAAATGATATGAGACAATAAGAAAGCTTGGACCATGTTGTCCCTTTGGAAAGATGTGACATTAAAACTGAAATGTTGAGATTTCACTGAATAATTTCTCAACTTTAAATATGATTTAATATAAAATCCACTTGAAATATAGGCATTTACAAAGTGCATTAGGAATCATGAATGGTGGAACATTAATTTAGCGTAAAACCATTGAAAAATACTTCTATATTCCCCACATCTTTACGTATCATTTGGATTTAATTTAGAGTTTTTCGGGTTCATGTAATGTCAGTGTGTGACGACTGGACGAGGGATTAGATCGAAGTGTTAAGCGTCCACTATTTGGAAACATTTTGTTTTAAAGGTCACCTATAATGCAGAATCCTCTTCTCCATGTCCAAGTATGGCACATTAAACAGGAAATATTCAACATCAAATCAGTTAATACACATTTTTAGAGAAGCCAAAAAATTACTCAACGGGTGCTCTTCAACCAAACCGGAAGTCAGGTGTTGTAGTTAAACCGTGGATTGACAGCGGCAGCCGCAGTGGATGTTCTCACAGCTCTTGGAGGCAATTAAGGTAATTATAAGCCTTATAATTCACTTTACAAACACGATACATCTATTTTTACATTCACTTTGACTTACACTTCCTCGATATATCGTATTTTTGACATTTCTTTGAGAGTAAACAATAGTAAATCCGCCCAGAAGTCATAAGGAAACAAAGAGGCTTCAAAACTTGCTTGAAAATTATCACATTTTAACGTTTTATTTACTATAAAAGTAATTCTGCGATTTATTTCTGCACGTGCATGGGTTCAATGTAAACAAGGAGAAGTAATGGATAATTCGGGATAGTTTAACTGGTGAGAATCTGCTCAATTATGAAAGAAATATAGGATTCAACGTTTGTTATTATCAACCAATCACAGAGCAGAATCTGGTCATTTTTGGACATTTACACATTTTAAGTATTTTTTCTGTAACTCTTTCAAAATCAGAGAAAAGTAAATATCAAACACATTTCTGATGGATACTTTTTGGTGAGTGTAGAGCCACCTTTGTCCAGAAGAGGGCAGTATACACTTTCTAAAAAGGTGGATTCATGATTTCCTAAAAGCAGAAGTACTCAGATCTTGTACTTGAGTAAAAGTAGAAGTACTCAGATCTTGTACTTGAGTAAAAGTAGAAGTACTCAGATCTTGTTCTTGAGTAAAAGTAGAAGTACTCAGATCTTGTACTTGAGTAAAAGTAGAAGTACTCAGATCTTGTACTTGAGTAAAAGTAGAAGTACTCAGATCTTGTACTTGAGTAAAAGTAGAAGTACTCAGATCTTGTACTTGAGTAAAAGTAGAAGTACTCAGATCTTGTACTTGAGTAAAAGTAGAAGTACTCAGATCTTGTACTTGAGTAAAAGTAGAAGTACTCAGATCTTGTACTTGAGTAAAGTAGAAGTACTCAGATCTTGTACTTGAGTAAAAGTAGAAGTACTCAGATCTTGTACTTGAGTAAAAGTAGAAGTACTCAGATCTTGTAAAAGTAGCATAACATGGAAATACTCAAGTAAAGCAGCACCTCTTTTCACCCTCCGTCTGAAACCAGAGCCCAGTCTGCTTTGATTGGTTAGCTGGCCGGCTCTGTTGTGATTGGTCAAAACGCTTACATATGTCCCGCCCCCTTAGCCTATCACGTACAATGTATTGGAGCGCGAGCCAATCGGAGCATGAGGGAGTATGTGAAACAATTATCCTTCTAGAAACCGTCTGGTATGTTTAGTCTTTTAATGTATTTCTTTAAAAAAATCTGGTTGATAACTTTGAGTAAAGCAAATATAGAAAGTCAACAACAACAAGTAAACAGAAGTCATGTTTTATTCAAATGCTCACAGATTAAAATACACACGAGCATCTTAAATAAACCAAATAAATAAAAAGACACTCCTTGGAAGTTTCCTGGGAAGAACAGACCGGTCAGTGCACTGCGAGGCAAACATATATATTATGGCAAATATAATAAATTAAAGACACTTTTATCGTATTTCTTATCTAGATATTCACATTTTTACAAACATATTACGTATCTCTTTCCAGGAAACTGTCAAGGAAATAATTAAGCCCTTAAGTCAAATGTTCATTTCTCTGAATAATCTCTCAAATATTTATAAAAAATACCTCTGTCATGCGTCACTAAGTAAAGCGACAATAAAGTTCATCGGGATCATTTATAAATAATATGTGTGTACTTTTTAAACGATATCATTGGGCATCTAGGTCCTGATGGATATCCTCGTGGATTCATCTTCCTGTTACACACACACATTTCCAAACATCTGGACTACCTATGCTGTAAATGTATTATCTCTTTCGATTTCCACACGGCATCTATTGCAGTCTGTCCGTCCTGGAGAGGATCCTCCTCTGCTGCTCTCCCTGAGGTTTCTCCATGTTCCCTTTAGACTGTGGGGTTTCTCTGGAAGTGTTTCCTTGTACGACGTGAGGGTCTAAGGATAGAGGGTCTAAGGACAGAGGGTCTGAGGACAGAGGATCTAAGGACAGAGGGTCTAAGGAAAGAGGGTTTAAGGACAGAGGTTCTGAGGACAGAGGGTGTAAGGACAGAGGGTGTCGTACTGTGAAGTCCACTGAGACAAATGTAACATTTGTGATATTGGGCTATGAATAAACATCGATTGATTGATTCACTTTTAGATCTCTCAGCTATAGATGAGGATCGTTTCATCTTGGAAGAAGAATTGATAGCGCCAATAAAAGGGACTTCTCCTTTTTAGCTACATCTACCCAAAACCAGAGAGAGCTTCGGGGGGGGGCGCAGCGGGAGAACAAAAGAACGAGAAACAGTGAAAGCTAGCAAGTTAACTTCAGCTAACTTTATGCGAGCGGGAACATGGCTCTTTTGTGAAGTTGCCTAAAGTGAGAGAGGAGACAGCGTCTGACAGAAAACGTGTGTCACGTGCACACTTTTGGCTGTCTGTGGAGACCGCTAACGGCCGGCTGGGTCCGCTAACGGCCGGCTGGGTCCGCTAACGGCCGGCTAGGTCCGCTAACGGCGGCTCGGTTCGCTAACGGCCGGCTGGGTCCGCTAACGGCCGGCTAGGGTCCGCTAACGGTCGGCTCGGTCCGCTAACGGCCGGCTCGGACCGCTGACAACGACTACGTAATAATGACATACAACAATAATAATTGGGAGGGGGGGGCGCGGCTGTCCTTATGTTCTCTGAGGGGTCCCCTTCTCACACTTTGAAAACCTCTCCATTATATTAGGGTTAGAGTTTTTTAATTAAATCCCTGCGGGACATTAACGGGGGAAATTGTATATTCTTGACGTTCAGAAATTGGTCAAACTCTCTTCTTTTACTTTAGAATAAGGTCTGCCTGTAATGCCTCAGATTTGAAAGAACCTCCTATTCTGAGTCCCAAACAAATAGTTTTGTTTATTTATAACGATCTTTGCTCTCAGAAACATATAGGGACACTCCACTGACTTTAGGACAAGAACTGGATGCAATTTGTGTTAATAATTTAATTCAAAAACCCAAACTATCAGGATATGCGTCAGAGCATATCTCTGCGGCAGGGGCTGTCTGAGGGGCTCGGACGGTGAGCTGTAGGGTCGCCGGTTCAAGTCCCCGACCAGACTTAAAGAATTGAGCGTGGACTGCTACTTGGAGAGGTCCCAGTTCACCTCCTGCCCTGCCGTGGTGCCCTTGAGCAAGGCACCGGAATAGGATTAAGATCTTCTAAATGATGAGTTTCACCTTTTCCTTACGTGGAAAACCCTAAATCTGTCTTGACTGCGGATAAAAGGTTAAAGTGCAGCGTCGGAAACCTCCTCACGAGAGCTTTGAACCCTTCTTACCTTGAACTATCTCCGGTGAGAATCAACACCTGCTGATATCTAACTTAAATCCAAATAAGGATGCTTGAATGAATCCAAAGCGTTGTGGATAATGTTCTGTGTTGTAAAATGTGTGATGAACAGAATTATCCAAAAAGGAAAAGTCTATTTTCCCTTTAAATTAGAATCAAAGTATTTTATCGGGAAATCTATTAAATAAAACAGTACGGGATTTTTTAAGAAACAATCTGACACTTATGAGTTTTTATAAAGGTATATTTACTCCGTTTTAAATAAATGATGCATTTAGTGGAGCAAAACGTGACAGAGAAAAGTATATTATAACATTACAACAGTTTCCTTGTGTCCTTTTCGAACGCGGGACATTTCAGAAGAAGACAAACTGCTTCCAAACGAGAAATAATTAAATTGACATTTAGGTTTCATTTCTCCCATAACGAAAAAGACCAACCCGAGAGCGCTGAAGCTCTACAGAGGATGCTTGTTTATAACCCAAAGTATGCACTTCCTCTTCTTCTTTAGTAGAAACCACATTTTCTTCCATTAAAAAGTGGTTTTCTATTTTATAAATCGAACTAATTGAATACTTCCTCAATGATAAGAACATCATTAACAAAAACCAGAGAGAGAGAGAGAGAGAGAGGAGAGGAGAGAGAGAGAGAGGAGAGAGAGAGAGAGAGAGAGAGAGGAGAGAGAGAGAGAGAGAGAGAGAGAGGAGAGAGAGAGAGAGAGAGAGAGAGAGAGAGAGGAGAGAGAGAGAGAGAGAGAGAGAGAACACTATGGAGCGGTGCAGGAATGAGCACTTCCTGTTCGCTCTGATGTTTTTTTTAAAGGATTAGCCGCCGTTAGCTTAGCATTGGGGATGGTAAGTCACGTCGTTCCTTCGTCGCGTCCATCCTGCTGAACAGAACCTCTGCGTGGCATGAGGGTTGAGCCGGAAGGAACCCGGCAGACGCTGCATGACGTTCTGGGACGTTCTAGCTGAGGTAGGTCAAGACGACGGACTGGATGGGCAGCCGGCACACGGGACACAGCTTGTTCCTGTTCTTCAGCTTCTTGGCGCACACGTAGCAGGACATCAGGTGCCCCGTGTTCCCGTGCACGATGCAGCCGTTCTTCGGACGCGACTGGCAGATGATGCACGGATCCAGACAGGACTCGGGAAGACGCCATTCTGCAGACACGCTGCGCTCCAGATTGGGGACTCCGGCGGGAGGACGAGGAGTGTTGGGGGAAGACGGGAGGAGCTCCTGGGAGTCCACGGAGGACGAAGAAGGCTGCGAGTCGGGAGTGTTCTGCTGCGAGGAAGAGGACGGCTTGGAGGAAGAGAGGAGCTCCTCGGAGTTTGGGGCTGAAGAGCACGGAGACCTTTTCCCATCGGGGACGTCCACCCCTTCGTTCTCCTCGCCATCTGAACCTACGGGAGACAAAGCGGACATCGGTTAAGGAGAATTTAAAATGTATTGTAAAAGAAAATATACGTCTAATATCGATCGCTTTGTTATTTCTACTTATTTAAATAAATAGTTATCACCGCAATAAACCGTATTTAATTTGGTCTTAATGAACATTATTTAATTTCATATTCTGTTCTATTTACATGTATTCTTGCACTACTTCTTATTTGTATTCGACTCTATGTTGGAGGAGCTCAGGTCAGAAGAATGCCATTGCCATTTCTACTCCGTAGCTTTTGAGCATATGACGGTAAAACCTTTGAATCCTTGCAGGTAAACAGCTCTTCTCTCTACCTGGAGTCTCTCTGGCTGCCGATTGGTCGGTGGGCTTTGTGGGCAGGTCTTTGGAACTGCAGGAGGCGGGCTTTGGGGGGAGTGACGCTTCAGACAGCCAATCCTGGCGCAGCGTCCAGCAGCGAAGACATTTTCCGGGCAGCGGTGGGTTCAACTCGTCACACTTCACACAGCGCCAGTAATCCTGAGAGAGAAACACACACTGTTAGACCTGGTGTGTGTGTGTGTGTGTGTGTGCGCGCGTGTGTGTGTGTGCACTCACAGCTTCAGTGATCTCTGTGTCTTCATCAAACGAGTCGTTATCCTCCGCCTCAAATATGGTGACCTCGTATATCTGGACAGAGAACACAATATATAAAACAATCAGTATTTTATCTATTGTCATACATTATATCCAGCCTGCTCTGATTGGTTAGCTGGCTGGCTCCGTTGTGATTGGTCAACCCGCTTAGAGATGTCCCGCCTCTTAGCCTCCATGGTATATGTAAAGAAATTATACTTTTCCTTCTAGAAAAACTCTGGTATGTTTAGTCTTTTATTTCTTTCATGTATTTAATTCTAAAAAATAAACTTGTTTTTTTCAAAGTAGATAAATACTAAAATGTAAACGGATGAATGTTTACCTGGTCGTCTGCGGACATCAGAGACGCTTCGTCTTCGTTGTAGTCTTCCGAGTCGACGGATTCGACCTCGAACTCCACGCTGAAGTTGTCGCTCTCCGAGTCTGAGGCGGCAACCGTGAGCTCTGACCTGCCAGACTACACACACACACACACAGTTATTATTGTAAGCCAACAGTGGAATTAAAACAAATAACACTACAAATAATATTATTATTTGTCTTAAACTAAAAGCTTAATGAAACAGAAAATTGAATGAAACATAATAGAAACACAACAAAAATGTCTAAACAAATTAGATGTTCTTGTGTGTAAATACTCACGGTGCTGTCTGACGATTGGCTGCTGTGTCTGTCCTTCGCCAATCCTCCGATCACACACCACGACAGACTGTCATCAAACGTCAGGGAGTAGCTGTCAGACCTCCTCCTCTTCCTCCCTCCTTCTTCATCATCTTCCTCCCCTGACTCCTCCTCTTTCTCAGCTTCACCACCCTCTGTGCTGTGCGAGGGTCCTGAGAGAGAGAGAGGCAGTGATTGGAGTTTAATACCTCAGACTTAAAGGTCACCTCTATTCCACTTCCTGTTTCCAAAGTGCTGATTTGGGGATAAAGCTTTAAAGAGGAGGGTCTGAGCTCATGCGGGACCCGGCAGCTACCGTCTAAACTAAATGCTGCCGTGATGAAACGCCATATCATGGATTATCAAGGATCTGAAACAGACTGGAGCTCAAAGGCTTTCTCTCTCGCCGGTTACACCACAAGGCGAGTTCCTTTCTACTTCCTGCTTCTTCACACACATGCTCTCCAGCACAGGTTAGCTCTGAGTGTTAGCGATGCTAATGTGAACACCGTCCAAAACAGTCGGCATTGTTTCTGATAGCAACGTTTCTGATTGGCCCGTGGGTCCACATTTCAGATGTTACGTCATATCGGACGCAAATCTGGATCAGCTCCGTTGTTCCCCGTTTTTAGAGATTTGGGTACGGAGGAAAAGAGAGAGGGTTTATTTCCTGACGCTGCGTGAGTTCCCCGACACACCGGGGACACACGGGGACACACCGGGGACACACCGGGGACACACGGGGACACACCGGGGACACGTGGTGATGGAGAGAAGACATCAACAAGTGCATTCTGCACGATAGGTCCCCTTTAAGTGGAGCGAGTACCATGAAAAACGCTCTATAAATAAAATAAAGTCATATTATTATTAAACTCACCGGCATCGATGCTCCTGCCGCTGCTCCTCCTCCTTCTTCTTCCTCGCCCTTCTGGTGACGAAGAGCGGCTTCCTGAGACGGCCTCCTAAAAGCACAAACACACATTTATTAGATATTCTAAAATATTAAAACTCCCTTTAAAAATCTGTCAGTTTCATTTTTTCTTTGGCTTTTCCCCTCACAATCCCTGTAGCAAATGTTTTTAGAGCATTACTGGATGTTTCCAATTTCAATAGAGCGCCGCGGTGACGCGTCCTAAAACCTGGAAGTAAACTCCTTCCGGTTCCTTCGACAAAAACGCAATCTCTCCGTAGGGTTTTGGATAATAGCTGGAATCAGGTCTGTGGTTGAGACGCATTGAAGAGACGGATCACGTTTTGTTCAGCGGATAATCTCCACATGTCGAAACTACTTTTATCATTTTCTAAATTATAAATCTAATGTCCAGAAGCTAAATGCTAACGTGATGCTATGAAGGAGCTACAGCAGGGCTTCAACGTCACGCCGAGCCCCGACTGACTGAGCCACTGCCGGTTTGCATTGAAATATCTCGTCCTACTTTCGGTCCTTTTCTTTCAATTGAACGCGTCTGTGTTCGAACGAAAGCTAATTCCCAGTAAGCGTTAACCTACTTGGAAATAAAGCCGCTTCTAATTCAGATTTTTGAGGTAAGATTTGCTCAAAACGGACTCAAACACAACGGTTATATCTGATCCGAGTCTCACCTCGGCCCCTTTGTCTGCCCGAGCCTCGCTTTGGGGTGCGATGGGGCTCGGCGGTGAATCTGAGGAGGAAACGGAAAGACACGTTAGGAGTTTATGAATGTTCTGAATGCGGAGACAGAGGAAGCGGAGAAGAGGAACAGTTGCATCGTGGAAATGAGGAAGTTATCTCCTGAACAATCCCCTCTCACGTCTATGCAGCCAATGTGTTTATTATGTACTCGTTTCGAGATGGCAATAAATAAAGAACTGTGTTCAATCTCGACATTTAAATAACACTCAAATGAAAAGTGGAGCGGTCTTACCTTGGCTTTTTATCGCCACGAGGTTCTTGGTGATCATAGCGAAGAGAACTCTGAAACGAACATACAGTTATATATTATTATCCAGTTTGATGTGTGTTACTAGGGCTGCTCAATTAATCGTATTTTAAATTACGATTACGGCTTGCAACGATCGATCGAAATAAAACGATAATTTCTTTATTATTATATAACTTTATTATATTTATAATTTTTCAGTTGAGTAATATTTACAGTTCAGGGTAATCAACTGTTAAAACACTGTTCACATTTCTTTTCTCTAATAAATAGATGTTTTCAAAGTCAATTAATATTCGCAATTACAATTATTGACCCAAATAATCGAGATTAGATTTTTGCCATAATCGAGCAGCCCTATGTGTTACGATATGATATACCTACTTGCTGTGTTGTTGCACTATGCCATATTATATTAAATGAGATGCATTTCATTTGATAATCTATATAATAGTAAAATAAACTGCTTTCCATAACTGGCATAAACGTCCCTTTACTGAGAAACAGTCAGTTGTTGTTGTTGTTACTGTAGAGCAAACCAAAACAAACACTAATAAATCCTCCTCCTCCTCCTCTTCCTCACCGTGGCTCTTTAACAGAGAAGCTGTCGACCCCCAGCACTCGCCCCAGTGCATCCTGGGAGCAGTGGACGATGTGCTGCTGCTTCTGGTCGTACAGCTGCTTCTGGATGATGTACTGACCCAGGTAGAACATCACCTGCAGGACGAATACATCACATATTAGCATGGGACACATTCAAAATGTACATAAAACCTCCAATAAATACAAATAAATCCACGTTTACCTCCTTCATGGTAAAAGTGTCTTTAGTGGCTCCGGCTTGCTGCAGCAACGTCTGGAACTCTAGCTTTGGTTTCACCTTAAAAAACACACAAAATGTAGATAAGATTTGAATAACAGACACTCCTACAAAGTTCTCTGACCATGTGTGTGTGGACAGACACTACTGGAAAACCAAATAAATAAAAAATAACCGTTAACTTTTTCTTATATAGCAACGTTTAAACACAGTTACAAAGTTATTTCAAATCAAAAATCGGAGGAAAACAAACAAAAAAAGTGTATTTTATTCAAAAGGGGACCTAGTCTGCTCTGATTGGTGGAACTTAGAGATGTCCCGCCCCTTAAAGAGGCCAATAGAAACACAAGTGTTCAAAGTGATGTCACTGTCTTCCGGAACTTTGAGATCTTAGCCTTTGCAGACCGTTTCTAAAAGCTATATAAAAACACACTGTAGGAAAGGATAGGAAAGGGACAGATTAAGGGACTCTTTACGTCGCGTCTCTCACCAGTTGGTTCTCGTCTGCAGTGTCGACGTTGAGCTGGCTTTCTGCTGACATAGTGATGGTTTCTGCACACAAACAGGAAATAAAATGATTAGCAATTAGGCTCCAAGGAACTAGGGATGCGAATTTGAAAGCAAATGAATATTCGACCCCCGAAAAAACTGTTAACTGATTAACCGAAATGTACATATCCTATAACAAAATATGGGAAAAATAAATAAATACATGTTCAAATAAGTTTAGGAACCAAGTGGAATTTGTCAAATGTATTGAACTGGTGATCAGTTTGAACAGCTGACAGCTATAGGCCTACAGCTTTCATGCTTAAAACATAACTTGGTTTTTAAATGAAAGAGGGATCATACACGAACAACAGGGTTCGGGTAACCCATGACAACAGAGATTAACAACCTGTAACAGGGCCTGTGCACAGAATGCAGCTATTCAATACTCATTGTTCTTTAAGAATACGAGCACGTCTACTCAGGGGAGAGGCGATTCACAACCAGGCCAGCTGTAGAGAAGACCCTCTCAGCTGGGATGTGGGCATGAGATGAGGTTTGAGTCTGCGTGTGGGGAGGGGCAGCAGCCGTATCATTGGCTAGAACTAGCTAGGTCTTATGGATTTGGACATAAACACGAGTGAAGTATAACCGGACGAGCGAGAGAGAGATCAGCACCTGCAGCTCTGCCCGCTGTGAGGGACCGGTGAGCTGAGCAAAACACACCGAGCTATGGCACGGTCGTATACATTGAAGTATTCCATTGGATAATATGTAATCAGCGTAGGCACCCCACCCAAAAAAAATCTAATAAATATATTCATAACTCATATTTTCATTCGAATACCTGAGTAATCGTTCCCATCCCTACAAGGAACCTGCAAGTAAATTGGATTGAAACAAACCAAAACGTTTTGCGTCCTGGCATTGCCTTCAAATGAGCTAAATACTTAAATACTACAACTTTTTTTGGGGGGGGGTTGAGTGCTAGGTTTAATGGTAAGGGTGCAGTATCTGTACATAATACACTTCAATATCTGCAGGAATACATAAGCAAGCACGATGTAAAACCATAATTACAGTTTCTGGTGATCCAATCAAGGAAAGGGAAGAGGTCGGACGTAGAAAAGCAGTTTCAAAAGAACCGTGTGTTATTATTCTTTAATCAGTGTTTGACCCTGGTCTGCTGACTCAAACTCTAAAGACCTCTGACCCGCTGATTAGTTTACACAATCCACCGAAACCAATACTTGTCTCTTACGGTAGTTCATCATAAGCGCCTCCTGACAGCTTGCAATAGATAAACTAAAACGTTGCATAACTGCAGCCAGCGGGAGGAGAAATGTAAGACCTGGCCTGTTATGAAATGTTATCGTTGCGTAACGGAGTGTCTCTGTGGTTTGAGCATAACTTCTGGATATCTAGAAAATCCATTTACTCGTTACATTTCATTTTTCTGGCAACCAAGTGAATTAAAGGTTAGTTTTCCGTCTCCTTTTGGCTCCGTTTCCGTCTCAACCATCAAGTTCTCCTGCTTATAAATGCCACACTATGGTTCCCAGGTGAGTACAACGTCCGTCTGTCTCGGCGGATGGTCACAGTGCGTTCGATAAAAGCAGAAAACATCTGCCTTGTGATGCGGGAAATACACAGAGCCTAAAAAATAAGCACTCGAATGCCTCGGAGCACCGAGGGAAGAAAGGAGGTTTGTTCCAAAAAACCACAAAGAGACGAGTATCTCGCTTTCCACATCTTTCCTTAAATAGCATAACAATACTGATTAGGGGAATGCATTACGCTTCAAATGCGAATATATGATGTCTTCAATACGCTGGACAGAGTTGCAGATATTAAGTTGACAACTCGATGAGAGGGTCAACATAGAAAACGTTACTTTCAGATTCTCAAATATGGACTTTTTATTTGATATTAAAGTGAGTATCTTTGGGTTTCGATCGAAAGAGACGCCTTGAAACCGAGACGGACTTTATTCTATATTACCTAGACATTTAATAGAAAGTAATCTGCATTCGCCGTTCTAGTCAAGACATGCCAAAAGTAGACAATCATGAAATAATATAAGTTAATCGCAATGAACATTTAAAGTCACACATGTAATAATTATAATATAAAATATAGTAAACTTAATTTACAAGCAGCTTTTAAACTAAACTAAAATAAATTAACTCAAATCCAACCACTTGAATAAAACTATTTAGACCACTAGTTTTATTTAATTTATAAACAGTTACAAGACTGTGTATTTGTAAGCTATGCATCCGTCTTTATAGTGAACTGAGTGTTAGTGAGATGAATGAAAAGTCTTACCAGGATGTACAGAGCAGAGAATCAGCCGTCTGTGCAAAGTGAAGCAGATAAAGTGCCGTCAGAGAGCAGGAGACAGCAGCCTCTCATATACTGGAGCCGCTCAGACATGTCAGGACTAGACCAGCTGAGGAGGCCCTGCCTGGCCTGAGTGGGGCCTATCAGGTCTGAGTCAGCAGTGTGTGTGGGGGGGGGGTGACTAGATTTTAACTATTGAGGGAATTTAACAAGATATCTGAATACCTCACTTTGATGAGCTATTCCCTTTTTTTTGTTAACTTTATAAACTACTCAAAATATTCTTTAGTTGTATTTCTAGATTCTACATAACAAATGCACACTTCTAAAATAATGTGTGTGTGTGTTCAATTTGACAGTAACAGCTGATTGATTCAATCACACACAGCTGACACACACACACATCTGACACACACACACAGCTGACACACACACACACACACACACACACACACACACTCTGCCAGACATGCCACTACTAGTCCAGGGTGAGTCATCATTACTGTCAAAATGAGCTAACCAGGCTAACCAGGCTAACCAGACTAACCAACCACGCTAACAAGGCTAACCAGGCTAACCACGCTAACCAGGCTAACCAACCACGCTAACAAGGCTAACAAGGCTAACCAGGCTAACCACGCTAACCAGGCTAACCACGCAACAGGCTAACGCAACCAGGCTAACACAGGCTAACCACGCTAACGCATCCTAACTAACCAGTGACTCTAGCCTGGTTTCAGTGTGTTTCCACAACAAGGCTGTCTCAGGGTTTAAGAGGATGGAGAAGTGGAAACTAAATGCACTTTGGGATGCCCATGAAGTTAAATGTAGTCTTACACAAATGCATTTTAAATATGGTTTAGTAGTTCGAGTCTGAACTGCACTGTAAAGCAGTGATGGCTGAACTAGTAACACTTTGTAAAGGAATATCAGCAATACAACTGAATTATAGAAAGACACAAAGCCGAGGTGGAAATCACATTTACTAAAGTTGAGTATTTCATTTTGTACTACTTTATTCTTCTATTATAGCACTTTTTGGGGGGGGGAAATTAATGTATTTTTCACTCTGCCACAATGAATTGATCGTGCTAGTTACTCTGATTTCGAAGACATTAATTAAAATGTTTTCTAATAGGTTAGGCTACCCAGCAGGACATCAAGTAATTAAAGTAATCTCCACCTTTACCAGCATTAAAGACAAAACCCCATTATCTATTAACCATTAAAGGAAAGTACTCATTATGCAGAATGGTTCATTACAGAAACAGGTTACCTTCAGTACTTAAATTAATGTTGATGCTAATGTCGTTTCACTTTAGTTAAGTTTCGGAGGTGGGACATTTACTTATAACAAAGTATTTCTAAACTGTAGATGTAGTACTTTAACTTGAGCTAAATATCTGTATAATTTCTGCAAGAGTACAGTTGTTGACGTACTATGTTTACAATCTACTCTAACAAAAAAAGTAAAACATAAGGGAATGAAACACTTAAAGAAACCTTAATGTATTTTTTAATCATTATATGGGGAAATTCCTATGTGTTAATGTTTCAGAAAACTGTTAACATTTTAGGACACAGGGGCAAATGTATATAAAAAGGAGATCTCATTACATGTCAGATTATCAGAAAATAAAAAAATGTAGATTACAGCTCCACATCTAATGATATGATGATGAAGCTGGCTATATTGCAAAAGGCCCGAGGACACGATTTACGGCAGCCAACAAGAGATTAGAGACGGAGCGATATCCTGACCTGTGTGACACAACATTGGGTTAATCTGACATGACAACAAGGTCACGTCACAGGTCTAACAGACACGTGTGTTCAAGAAAACGTATAAAACCTGATCAGTAATGAAACGACACGAGAAATACATCATACATATATATATATATACATATATTTGTATCAGGGATGCGAGCGACTAAGTACTTTTTTCTTGGAGTTCGGTCTCCTAAAATGTCAGAAGATTGTAAAAGTGTCCATCACAGTTTCTCGAGGTTAAAGGTGAAGTCTTTACATATCTTCTTTGCCAGTCCATGATATACATTAATATTGTATAAAACAGAGAAATGCAGAAAATGACGATGTTTTATTGGGTGAAAACAAACACTATTTTCTAAACTCTATTGATAGTTTGGTGTCTAAAATGTCAGAAAATAGTAAAAGTGTCCATTATAGCTTCTCTGGGTTAAAGGAGAAGTCTTTAAATGTCATCTTTCGTCAGTAAAAAACCCATAATATTCACTTTAATATGATGTCAAATACAGCAAATCTCCAAGTTGTTGAAAAGTAAAATAAAAAAATAGTTGTGCGATTTATTTTTCTGCCTAATAGTTACAGCTCTAATATATACACAATGCTACTGTTGGATAAAGGATTCAGAGTTTAACTTAATGTTATGTTTTTAATTCAAATTACATTTCTGCAGAAAACTTGGAAAGGTGGAAAAAGGGCCAAAATCCCTAAATATCAACACATGTTTAGGAGGAGAACATGCCCAGACTCAATCCATGCAAGTGTGTATTATGTGGACCTTCAGAGTGAATATGTCTGGGCAGAGGGAGGGTTTTGAATTTGACTTAATATGTTTTTTAATTAAAATTACAAGAAAACATGACATTTCTGCACAAAACTTGTCAAATAGTGCAAAAAAAAGGCACAAATCCAAACACATCTTTAGGAGCTTAACATGCCCAGACCCAATCCGTGCAAGTGTGTATTATTTGGCCTTTGAGTGAATATGCCTGGGCAGAAAGAGGCTTCAGAAAACATGACTGTTCACCTCCAGCTGACTGCGAGCGTGAGTCAGCTGCTGCTGCTCACACACACGGAATATGCCCAGACATGCCCCTGCTCTCTGTGGTCAACTCTGCCTCTCTATAGCACTTTCGCATGTGATGAACACAGATAAAATGCATTCAGCACCTCAGAATACAACCAGTACAAGTTAACCTACATGTATATAGAAGAATATCCAGAGAAAATAGTTTAACATAGACTTAAAAACAAGGAAATGTAAGTTTAGCAGGTTTGCTTTCACTCAGTCTGTGGATGCTAACAATACTTTTCTGGCAGCTATCTCTTGTTAGTGAATTAAATGACACGTTAAAGCTAGTTTTTAATGATTATAACAACATACATGCCTAATAATATGTTGTAATAAATAATAATGCGAGTTAGCATTGCATCTCGTTACTTAGTTTTATATGCTATTCCTTGCACACTTAACGGAAAATAATATCCTACTTTTAAATCTTGTTAGCTGTAATTTGGCGCTTGTATAGTGTATATGTAACAGTTGATGTATATGGAAAAATGTCCCATGTTTGGAGCAATAAAGTAAAATCTAGTCTTGTACATTACATCTCAGGCTAAAAACACAAAGTACTCCCTTTTTAATTAACTGCAAGTAAGTAAAAACACAAGTTTAATACATTAGTTAAGAGTAAAATCATCCCATATTAAACACAAAATCATCTGCCTAGCAACAGTTGATTTTAAATGAGTGACCGTTGGTGAACTTTCAAAAACTTAACAAGCTTAGCTACGGTTACCGCTGCCTTAACTAAACTATTAAATACTCTAAACAACTTAACATTAACACCCGTAACAACAAAGCCGTAACTAAAACCTGTAAAAGCAGTGAATTTCAGTTATAAAATGTTAATTTAATCTGTCGTTTTTATCGTAACATCGTCCACACATCTTGGCCGCGTTCCCGCTCATAAACCCGGGTACATTCAGCCAAGAAAACACGAGGCTCCGCGGCCTGTTAGCACGCTGCTAACCACCCACTTGTGCTTCTGCAATACAACGTATCTTAAACATATCATATATATATTTCAGTCTTTGTTGTGTTGACCTACCTCGTCAGTGATTCTCGGTTAAATAATATCCTTCAAAAGGCGGTTTTCACCCAGTTTGCTGCAGTTTGGGGCTCTAAGGTCCAATGTTAACTGTCTGCAGTTGTTCCTTCACTTGTCCATGTGACTCTCCTGCTGGCAGAACACTGACACTGCATACAATAACAATGATGGTTTGGTTTTTGTATTCTCTAATTAAAGATTCACTTTAAGATGATTTGTTCCTGCCAAAATCTCAATCAGGATACCTTTATTATTCGTCCCACATAGGGGCATGCACATGATATTAAAATACAAAATTAAAACGTTTTTCCAAGTGTCATTAGTAATACATTTCTCCAATTTACATATTGCACACGAGTGTTTATTTATTCCACTAGTAAGCAGTCAACATGGATGTAATTAAAGTCACCATGTATACAAGCTGGAGACTTAGCGGTCCGATAAAAAACCTCCCTTTAATTTATTTTGACACATTTCTCGAAATAATGTCCAAGTTTCTTAAAATAATGACTTAAGAATTGTGCTCAATCCAAATTGAGTAGTATTATGTTTGTCTCATATTATACTACTACTATTATATACATATACTACACAGCATGGATTTCTTAATGTACTTGTAGTGTATGTATATTACTACATAATATTGTGTATATTAAACTATTCATACGTTATTTTCATACGTCGGTTTTGTAAGGGATTTTCTTTTGTTGTAAAAGAGACAACCATGCAGTTTGAAGGCTCTAAGTAATCAGCGATAAGAAGTCCAATTGAAATAAAGATAACGCTACACAAGTACAGGAAAACAAAGGCTTTTATTTTTGAAAAAACGTTACACGATAAAAAAACCATCAATGATTCAGACACCGTGTGTGTGTGTGTGTGTGTGTGTGTGTGTGTTCACGGCTGCAGCTCGTAGCCCAGCGGGTCGAGTCCTCGGTCCAACAGAGCGAGAGACGACTCCCTCAACTTCTGCAGGAACCTCCTCAGCTCCTCCTTAGAGAACACCTGTGAGTAAACAAACAAACAAACAAACAAACGACAATGAATAAAAGACAACAAGAAGAGACTCAAAATCCGTTTTAGTGGTTTAAACATACGAGGAACTTGCTTTGGTGTAGCTATTACAAAAACTTGTAACAAATAAAAAACTAAAGACAATTTTTACACAAAATATAAATGTGAGAAACTGAGTATAGTATTCGTCTTATTTTAAGGCATATATCTGTGTATATGTGCATCATGTACAAAGAGTTTACAGGATTTGATGCAGGATTTAAAATATATTGTTGCCTGATGTGCATCAACGAGTTAACGTGTGTGTTCACCAGAGGTGGGAAGTAGGAGTACAAATACTTCGTTACTGTACTTAAGTACATGTTTCTGGTGTCAGTACTTTACTCAATACTTATTTTTCTGACGACTTTTTACTTTGACTTCTTACATGTTGAACCCAAATACCTGTACTTTCTACTTCTTACATGTTGAACACAAATACCTGTACTTTCTACTTCTCACATGTTGAACTCAAATACCTGTACTTTCTACTTCTTACATGTTGAACTCAAATACCTGTACTTTCTACTTCTTACATGTTGAACTCAAATACCTGTACTTTCTACTTCTCACATGTTGAACTCAAATACCTGTACTTTCTACTTCTTACATGTTGAACTCAAATACCTGTACTTTCTACTTCTCACATGTTGAACTCAAATACCTGTACTTTCTACTTCTCACATGTTGAACACAAATACCTGTACTTTCTACTTCTCACATGTTGAACTCAAATACCTGTACTTTCTACTTCTTACATGTTGAACTCAAATACCTGTACTTTCTACTTCTTACATGTTGAACTCAAATACCTGTACTTTCTACTTCTCACATGTTGAACTCAAATACCTGTACTTTCTACTTCTCACATGTTGAACTCAAATACCTGTAATTTCAGCCATAATGATAGCCCTATAGTTTAAATCTACTACCCACACATGAACATATGGAAATGGGTTACTATTTAAAAAATTAAGCTGCTAGTTATGGGTACTTTCTACTGAAGGACACTTCAAAGCCTCTTTACTTTTACTTGAGGAAATAAGTTTAGTCAGTACTTCGACTTTCACCAGAGTATTTTTAAGCTCAAGTATCTGTACTTCTACTTGAGTAAAGGATGTGTGGACTCTTACCTGGTAGAGGCGGTGCTGGTCGGAGGAGATGATGTCAGCGAGCCGCAGCGCCTCCTGGTGTCTGGAGGAGTTCTGCAGGACGCTGAGCAGCAGGAAACTGAGGCGAGGCAAACACAGCGTGCGCAACGCCGCCATCTGGTGGCTGCGCTCTGAATCCTCCTCCGAATCCTGAAAACAACCAAACAGTCGATTGCATTCCTCTGCTCAACTCCACTCTGCCTGTCCCTGGTTGTAGCTCCATGTTACATGGTACGGTGTTCATTTTATTTGAACTTGGTCTTACGTTACGTCCACACAGCAGCTTTTCAAAAATCTTGAACATCTTGGAGCTGGGCGTGTCTGACAGCTTGGGGATTTTGTGCGAGCAACAACCAATCACATGAATCTCCCGCCCCCGACATACAAAGCAAAAAACCCCGGGGATTTTATGCGAGCAATATATATATATATATAAACTCCCCAAACAGGTGAAACCCTACCAGTTTCCCCCCCTGCCTCTGCCACCTCCCTCCATGCTGGTTCCTCCGGTTTGGATCCCGGTAATAGTTCTGGTCGTAAAGAACCGGGTGATTTGCTACCGTAACTTCTCGTTTGGAATATGAGGAAATGAACTGCGGTCCGGCTCTCCCAGCTTGCACGCGGTTTGATTGGCTAGCGCTTCTACTGTCAGATTTGCATAAACGTGTTTGATTGGCTGACGCTTCCAGCTCAGCTTCAAAAGTTGAACATTGCTCAACTTTTGAATCCTGGACATCCTGGAAATCTTCGCTTCGCTCCCCCACAATGCAGTTCGGCGAAAAGCGAGGCAAAGTGACGTCATCCCCATTCAAAGTCAACGGGCAGAGAAGCGTTGGAAGCGGTGGAAGATTCTTCTGAAGCTGCTGTGTGGACGTACCGTGAGTCCCGTGTGAAAAGTCCTCATCCTGTTACCTTTGGTCATGTTTTAGTTTAAAGTAATTTTTTTAACAACATTTGACTCAACAGTTTTGCATGCCGATATGGTCACAGATATTGACACCATATTGCCACGTCTTTGTCAAGATTGTACATATTTAGGCGTAGCTTGCAATAACAACAATTAAACTGGATTCATATATTACTCTTATAATCCAACGAAAGCAAAACAAATTAATTCTCGACAAATAAAATCCAGAAAAACCAAACCTGAAGAACTAAACAATTCAAATACAGGGACTTATTTTAGCGCCGAAAGATTTCTTACAGTTACTCAATTAAACCTCTGGTTCCTTTGAACGAAACACAGCTTATGTTTCTTATTCATTCACTGGGATAATATGTTAATCAATGTCTTCATCGAGTCGTAAACAGTTACCTGTCTGTTGTCGATCATCCAGCCGCCGTCGACGAACAGCAGCACGTTGTAGATTCTCTCTTTCACATCTTCAGTCAGAACGTCCAGACGACCAGACCAGGCAGACAGGGACGACTAACACGCAGAAAAACATTTAATATAGTAAGTATTATTGTCGTTTTAAGTCATAGTACCAGCAAAACAAACTACCGTACTTTCCGGACTATAAAGCGCACCTGCATATAAGCCGCAGCAGCTACACTGTCCGTCTGTCTTGCTCTCGTTCTGTCTCTCGGTTTTACTTTCACTTTGGCGCGCTACCTGTCTCACTCTTTTCCGGCCTCCAGCTTTTCCTGCTGGAGCCCGCCGCTTAAAGGTGGCGGGCGCGGACCGGTCCTAGAGCCCGTAGTGTTAAAGGTGGTTAATTTCATCTGTAAAATCCATAGATGTAGGAGGTTCCCTAGTGGCCGTTAGCGGTACACAAAAATGGGGGAAAAAGTCGCGGCTTATAGTCCGAGAGACACACACACACACACACACACACACACACACACACACACACACACACACACACACACACACACACACACACACACACACACACACACACACACACACACACACACACACACACACACACACACACACACACACACACACACACACACACACACACACACACACACACACACACACACACACACACACACACACACACACACACACACACACACACACACACACACACACACACACACTTGGATAAATGATTTCGAGTTTGACTTAATATAATGTTTTATCATTCAAATCAGTGTTTCCGCCTGACCGGGGCTGAGAGGACATCCACCCCGAGAGCGATAGTTGTGTGTACTAAAAGCAATCTAGATATAAACTGTGTGTGTGTGTGTGTGTGTGTGTGTTTCTACCTGGTACTCCTTCTCTCTCATCTCATTGGCTACTCTCTCGGTGAATTTGGCCTCAGGAGCAGGTGCTGGTTTCTGTGGGGCGGAGCTGCTGTGGCTGAACCAATCAGTGAAGGCCTCGTGGGCTTCCTGCGGGAACATCAACAAGACGCATCGAGATCAGTAAACCGTATTGATCCCTGCGGAACAGACTGAAGGGGGAGCGCTCGAATATTTTTCTGTATGTTGTAACCATGGTGACGCACCAGGTAGGCTCTGATGCACAGGTGCTCTCTGATGGAGTTCTCGTCCTCCGCGGGGAGAGGAGTCGTCTGTCCGACCCCCGACCACTGAGAGTAGATCTCCCTCATCGAGTCCTCGGGGACTTTGGAGAAAACCGCCTTCGCCGCGTCGTGTTTCTGCATCGCTGAGAGGAAGAGAGACAGACAGGAAGTCAGACAGACAGACGCAATGCATCATGGTACATGGAGTCAAAGACTGAAGCCAGGTAACCATCCAGATATCACAATCTAAATGAATTTTGAGCAAAATGGATGAAAGTTTTTACATTATTTTTTGCATATTTCAAGATTTCCTTTTCTGTGTTTCCACTTAGGTTTTTATGCATACATTGAAAAAAGAAGAAGGAAGAAAAATGGCGAAGAGAGGCTTGTCAAATATGAAAACTAAGAAATACATAGAAATAATTAGAAGAAAGAGAGACAGACGCAATGCATCTTGGGACACGGAGTCAATGACCGTCTCCAAGGGTGCGTCTCACTTCGGTTATTTTTCATTTCCTCGGGATCGGCATCACCGGAAGTTGATTTGTCTGCGCCATCTTGAGTAGCGTCCCAGTGGCCTTAGGATCGAGGAGCGATAATCGAGGAACGACCAGACCATCCTCCGGTGAAATCCTCAGACACTCGCCCCGCCCCTTTACTGTGTCTCGCTCACTGATTGGACGATGCAGCGCATGCACTGATCTGGCTGCTGTCAGACGATCGGCTGTGCGACGTCCTCACAAACGGACGTCCCATTGCTCTTGAAACTAATTTCCCTGCTTCTCGTGGTTTCCTCGCGTCTCTCCGTGCTTCCCTGGTGGGAGGGACTAGTCGCAAGGAAACGACGCATGTGAAGGACGCAAGGACTCCATTTAACCGAAGTGAGATGCAGCCCATATCAGTGATTTAAGTCAGGTATGCATTCAAATATTGCGCATTTTGACAGAATCTTAAGAACAATGGCTTAATGTTTTCAAATGTTGCTTTTAAATCAGACATCAACTTTTTGCATATTTTAAGATTTTCTTAGAATCTTCTGTGTTTCCACTTTTATGCATAAATGAAATGAAAAAAGGAAGATGGAAACAAAATGGCTAAGAGAGGCTTGTTAGATATAAAAACTCAGAAATAATTACCCAGGAACTTCCTCATGATGGCGTTGGACTGTTTCAGGGACTCTGCGCGATGGGCGGGGTCAAACAGCAGCCAATCAATGACGTCGATCTTACTCAGGTCCTCCTATCAGAGCACAGCGTCACAGTAACTCCTCCCACTTCTACACATGAGACTCTCCACAAACTATATACAGTTTTTATGAATGAAACCGTTGACTTAACCACGTTAGTTTTAGCTACAGATATTTACGGTGAGTGTTTGTATTTAAATCTGTACCTTATTGGTTCCTGTCTCCAGCGTCTGGCTGTGGTGAGTGAACTCAGCTTCCTCTCTCTCTCTCACCGTCTCCACCACCAGCTTCGTTATCGCGGCGACATCCAGACCTACACATGTGTTAAAGGTCAAAGGTCACCTACTATGCAAAATCCTCTTCTTCATGTCTCTTCTTCATCAACATGTGTCCCCTCTTCTCCATGTCTCTTCTTCATCAACATGTGTCCCCTCTTCTCCATGTCTCTTCTTCATCAACATGTGTCCCCTCTTCTTCATGTCTCTTCTACATCAACATGTGTCCCCTCTTCTCCATGTCTCTTCTACATCAACATGTGTCCCCTCTTCTTCATGTCTCTTCTACATCACCATGTGTCCCCTCTTCTTCATGTCTCTTCTACATCAACATGTGTCCCCTCTTCTCCATGTCTCTTCTACATCAACATGTGTCCCCTCTTCTTCATGTCTCTTCTACATCAACATGTGTCCCCTCTTCTTCACGTCTCTTCTACATCAACATGTGTCCCCTCTTCTTCATGTCTCTTCTACATCAACATGTGTCCCCTCTTCTTCATGTCTCTTCTACATCAACATGTGTCCCCTCTTCTCCATGTCTCTTCCACATCAACATGTGTCCCCTCTTCTTCATGTCTATTCTACATCAACATGTGTCCCCTCTTCTTCATGTCTCTTCTACATCAACATGTGTCCCCTCTTCTCCATGTCTCTTCTACATCAACATGTGTCCCCTAGGGGACCTTTAATAATGATGTCTGTTATTTTTCTGGTCTCAGTGTTTCTGTCTCACCAGCATCGGTGGCGAGCTGCAGGCAGCGTGGGCGGATCTCCGGCTGGGTGACGGTCTCTAAAAAGGCGGCGTATTGAATGGTGCCGAGTTCAGAGGGAAGCTGGCTCACGTAATTCGCCACGAGGTCGGTCTGCTGATCCCGGATCAGGAGGGAAACGTACGCCTTCAGAACGTCCACACACACCTCCTCCTGAGAGAGGAGAGGTCAGCAAAGTCCAAATTAAGCAACTTAACTTCATCCAGAGGTGGGAAGTAGTGGAGTACAAATACTTCGTTACTGTACTTAAATACCTGTACTTTCTACTTCTGACATGTTGAACTCAAATACCTGTACTTTCTACTTCTCACATGTTGAACTTAAATACCTGTACTTTCTACTTCTTACATGTTGAACCCAAATACCTGTACTTTCTATTTCTCACATGTTGAACTTAAATACCTGTACTTTCTACTTCTCACATGTTGAACTCAAATACCTGTACTTTCTACTTCTTACATGTTGAACTCAAATACCTGTACTTTCTACTTCTTACATGTTGAACTCAAATACCTGTACTTTCTACTTCTTACATGTTGAACTCAAATACCTGTACTTTCTACTTCTTACATGTTGAACTCAAATACCTGTACTTTCTACTTCTTACATGTTGAACACAAATACCTGTACTTTCTACTTCTTACATGTTGAACTCAAATACCTGTACTTTCTACTTCTCACATGTTGAACACAAATACCTGTACTTTCTACTTCTCTCATGTTGAACTCAAATACCTGTACTTTCTACTTCTTACATGTTGAACTCAAATACCTGTACTTTCTACTTCTTACATGTTGAACACAAATACCTGTACTTTCTACTTCTTACATGTTGAACTCAAATACCTGTACTTTCTACTTCTAACATGTTGAACACAAATACCTGTACTTTCTACTTCTTACATGTTGAACTCAAATACCTGTACTTTCTACTTCTCTCATGTTGAACTCAAATACCTGTACTTTCTACTTCTCACATGTTGAACACAAATACCTGTACTTTCTACTTCTAACATGTTGAACACAAATACCTGTACTTTCTACTTCTCACATGTTGAACTCAAATACCTGTACTTTCTACTTCTTACATGTTGAACACAAATACCTGTACTTTCTACTTCTTACATGTTGAACACAAATACCTGTACTTTCTACTTCTTACATGTTGAACTCAAATACCTGTACTTTCTACTTCTCACATGTTGAACACAAATACCTGTACTTTCTACTTCTCTCATGTTGAACTCAAATACCTGTACTTTCTACTTCTTACATGTTGAACACAAATACCTGTACTTTCTACTTCTTACATGTTGAACACAAATACCTGTACTTTCTACTTCTTACATGTTGAACTCAAATACCTGTACTTTCTACTTCTAACATGTTGAACACAAATACCTGTACTTTCTACTTCTTACATGTTGAACTCAAATACCTGTACTTTCTACTTCTCTCATGTTGAACTCAAATACCTGTACTTTCTACTTCTCTCATGTTGAACTCAAATACCTGTACTTTCTACTTCTAACATGTTGAACACAAATACCTGTACTTTCTACTTCTCTCATGTTGAACTCAAATACCTGTACTTTCTACTTCTTACATGTTGAACTCAAATACCTGTACTTTCTACTTCTAACATGTTGAACTCAAATACCTGTACTTTCTACTTCTTACATGTTGAACCCAAATACCTGTACTTTCTACTTCTTACATGTTGAACTCAAATACCTGTACTTTCTACTTCTCACATGTTGAACTCAAATACCTGTACTTCTACTTTTTTTAAACACGAGTATCTGTACTTCTACTTGACTAAAGGATGTGTGTTCTTTAACCATCTCTGACTTCATTTTAATCTATCCTGAGATGTAAAGATATATCAGTATGGGTAAGATTTATCCCGACTTAATTAGTTTGACTAACAATCGTCTACTTTTACCTTCAGAGCCAAACCCAGAGAGCGGTAAAACAGCAGCAGGTGAGTCATGAAGCGCAGCAGGTGGGAGGGGAGGGGCTTAGAGTCTGTCAGCCAATCAGAGAACTCCTCCAAGAGACCTGACGGAAAGGCAAAGAATAAAAGAAAATCAGTAATGTTTATGTTTTAAATTGTATTTCTCTTCGAAGGTGTCTTACCGTCGATGTCTCCCAGGATGACAAACTTTTGGATGACGTGGTAATGCTCCTTTGTCTCCTCCAACACCCTCTACACACACACACACACACACACACACACACACACACACACACACACACACACACACACACACACACACACACACACACACACACACACACACACACACACACACACAGAGGTTTGTTTTAAGTGTGTTCAGTCACGTGACTCACAAATCGCAGTTGATGTGAAAATCTCACCTTCAGCTCTGAGGCCTGAAGCTCCTCGAACACCTTCTCCATCGTCCAGCTGCACAGCGAGAAACAGAGTGTGTTATTTAATAAGAAGTAGCTAAGGGACGTTACTTCTGTGTGTGTGTGTGTGTGTGTGTGTGTCGTACTTGGCCTCCAGGTATTCCCGCGGCAGTGTCTCCACTTCCTGGTGGGCCATCCCCGACGACACCAGATCTTTTTCCACCAGAGAGTCGACCATCACTCTGAAATGCGCCCACACACAGTCCTCCCACGACTCACACACCGCCAGCAGCTGACACACACACACACACACACACACACACACACACACACACACACACACACACACACACACACACACACACACACACACACACACACACACACACACACACACACACACACACACACACACACACACACACACACACACACACACACACACACACACACACACACACACACACACACACACACACACACACACACACACACACACACACACACACACACACACACACACACACACAGAGATAGAATCACACACACACACAGGGAGAGAGAGATAGAATCACACACACACACACACACATAAACATACACACAGAGAGAGAGAGAATCACACACACACACACACACACACACACACACACAGAGATAGAATCACACACACACACACACAGAGAGAGAATCACACACACACACACACACACACACACATACACACAGAGAGAGAGATAGAATCACACACACACACACACACACACAGAGAGAGAATCTCACACACACACATAGAGAGAGATAGAATCACACACACACACATAGAGAGAGATAGAATCACACACACACACATAGAGAGATAGAATCACACACACACACATAGAGAGAGATAGAATCACACACACACACACACACACACACACACACACACACACACACACACACACACACACACACACACACGATCAGTCTTTTAGTCCTTAATCATCACATATACAACTTTATTGAAATCAAAACACAGAACTAAGTCTCACCGGTTTGAGGTTTCCGCTCAGGCTGGCGTAGATCGCTTTCTCGTATCTGTTTAGCTGCTCCTATTGAAACACACGTGGTTAGCGCCGTTAGCTCATTTTGACAGTAACGATGACTCATCCTGGACTAGTAGCGGCATGTCTGGCAGAGTGTGTGTGATTGAATCAGCTGTTACCACACACACACACACACACACACACACACACACACACACACACACACACACACACACACACACACACACACACACACACACACACACACACACACACACACACACACACACACACACACACACACACACACACACACACACACACACACACACACACACACACACACACACACACACACACACACACACACACACACACACACACACACACACACACACACACACACACACACACACACACACACACACACACACACACACACACACTTTTCATTACTTGTCCTTTTACTGGCTTTACTGCCATGCAAAGACAAATAAAATGATGGTTTATTCTGAGGATTAATCGATTTTTCGACAAATTCCTAAATGCTCTATTATTAAAAAATAAATAAATATATAATCTAATGTAAGAGTAAATGAAAAAGCATCCTGATCATAAGAGAAATGTTTATGTTGTGGTGTTAAAGGATGATTGGGGTACAAATCTAATAAGCGCAATAATTCACAATCTTGCATTTTTAGAAATGCACATTTAAAAGCACTTTCAGATCTACAGTCTTCACACATCCATCTTATGAACAGTGTGTTATTCCACGGTATTGTTGTGTTATAGTTATTTGTTATTGTACTCAATTTGTGTTCTTTGAAATTGAAAAGGATATCGCATTGTGTGTTACTTTCGTTGCAGTTGTGTATGTCTTAAGTGTAATTTGGCTTGGCTTCCTATTTTGTATGGACATGCTTTTATTTTGAAGGAGAGTTGGCGCAGTTGACAGGAAGTTGTTGTTGCTATGGAAACAACGTGACGGAGATTAACGGAGAAAAGTAATATCTACATATAAAGACGGAGAAAGTAAACGATAACGGTTATGGTTACGTGTTAGCACCCCCCGAAGATTGGAGATTTAAATAAATTCAATTTGGGAAAAAACGGGGGAAACCAAACAAAACGATTATCCGAACAACGAAATTGAAATATTCGGATATTCATGTGTGTGTGTGTGTGTGTGTGTGTGTGTGTGTGTGTGTGTGTGTGTGTGTGTGTGTGTGTGTGTGTGTGTGTGTGTGTGTGTGTGTGTGTGTGTGTGTTACCTCCTCAGCCATCCTCCAGCAGCAGGCCTTCCAGATTCCTCTCTGAGGGTTTCCTTCCACCGGCTGCAGCGCCACACTCCCTGCAGACAGAAGAGGAAGAGGAGGAAGAGGAGGATGAAGGTAACCCCTGCACTAACATACTGTTTATCACCTGAGGTCATGTTGGGGTTACCTGAGGTCATGCTGGGGTTACCTGAGGTCATGCTGGGGTTACCTGAGGTCATGTTGGGGTTACCTGAGGTCATGTTGGGGTTACCTGAGGTCACGTTGGGGTTACCTGAGGTCACGTTGGGGTTACCTGAGGTCATGTTGGGGTTACCTGAGGTCATGTTGGGGTTACCTGAGGTCATGTTGGGGTTACCTGAGGTCACGTTGGGGTTACCTGAGGTCATGTTGGGGTTACCTGAGGTCATGTTGGGGTTACCTGAGGTCATGCTGGGGTTACCTGTTGTTACCAGTTTCTCCAATTGTACCATCGACTACTCTCTGTGATAAGTTTCTGTCTTTTTTTTATTGAAAAAGTATCTGCTCTTCGGCTAGCCCACACTAGTGCTAACCCAGATTCTGCCCCTCTTCTGTGCGCTGCTGTCCTCGACCACTTTGAGCCTGTATCCCTCTCTTCTCTCTCAGATGTTGTCAAGCACCTGCGGCCGACAAACTGCACCTCAGACAGCATTCCCTCTCGCCTTCTCAGAGACGTTTTCGATTCAGTTGGAGCAAGTATTTTGTTACTTATAAACACCTCTCTCAGCTCAGGATGTGTCCCAGCTGCCGTCAAACATGCTGTGGTCAAGCCACTGCTAAAAAAGAAAAATCTCGACCCCTCCATTCTTGCAAATTTTAGGCCCATCTCCCAGCTACCGTTTTTATCTAAAGCGCTGGAGCGAGTAGTCTACGCCCAGCTGCAGTCTTTTTTAACCACGCATGGCATCCATGAAAAGTTTCAGTCTGGTTTCAAACCAATGCACAGCACTGAAACAGCCCTTTTAAGAGTTTTTAATGATCTCCTCCTAGCCGCAGACTCAGGTAGCCCAGCTGTCCTGGTGCTGTTGGACCTGACAGCGGCCTTCGATACCGTGGACCACAGCATTCTGTTGTCGCGGCTCGAACAGTCCGCTGGCATCACAGGCTCTGCTCTGGCATGGTTCAGGTCCTACCTGGCAGACCGTAGCCTCTCAGTGCAGCTAGGTGCCTTCTCCTCTGCAAAAGCCCCCCTTACCTGTGGGGTTCCCCAAGGTTCTATCCTGGGCCCCATCCTTTTTCTATTATATATACTGCCCCTAGGTGCAATTCTCTCCAAGCACAACATCCCCTTCCACTGCTACGCTGATGACGTTCAGATATATCTACCTCTCAATGCTAATGCCAACTCCTTACAGCAATTGATGGACTGCTTGGCTGAAATTAAATCCTGGCTGAGCCAAAACTTCCTCACCCTCAACGAGAGCAAGACCGAGGTAATTTTTTTTGGACCCCAACCTCCGGCCTCCCAGGTTGACATTCTTGGCTCCCTGAGTAAAAACATCCTCCCCGCTGTAACGAACCTTGGAGTAACCTTCAATAGCACTTTTAAATTCGATAAACAGGTCAGCAGCGTAGTCGAAACCTGCTTTTTTAAATTACGACTATTGGCTAAGACCAAGTCGTTTTTATCTTTTAAAGACTTAGAGAGGGTAATTAACGCTTTTGTGCCATCGCGACTGGACTACTGCAACGCTTTGTATGTGGGCATGGATCAGGCATCCATAAAACGCCTGCAGCTAGTACAGAACGCAGCTGCACGTCTCCTGACTGGCCACAAAAGGCGTGACCACATTACCCCCATTCTGGCCTCACTTCACTGGCTTCCAGTTCGGTTCCGAATAGATTTTAAACTCCTTTTATTTGTTTTTAAGGCGCTAAACGGGCTGGCTCCGGCTTATATAGCTGACTTAATCCAGCGATACACCCCAGCCAGAGCTCTAAGGTCTGCCGACCAAATGCTGCTGGTAGTGCCGAAAACCAGGCTAAAAACTAGAGGGCACCGAGCCTTCGCAGCAGCTGGTCCCAGGCTCTGGAACACTCTGCCCTCACCTGTGAGGTCGGCCCAGACACTAGGGGCTTTTAGATCCTCTCTAAAAACACACTTCTTCTCTCTGGCCTTTTAAAAGTGAGCAGAGCATGACATTTTTCATTTTGTATTTTAACTGTGTCTGCCTTTATATTTGTTGTTTTTAACTTAAATGCTACAAATTGCAATATGTTCCGTATATTTTTTATTCATGTACAGCACTTTGGCGCGACCGAAAGTTGTTTTAAAATGTGCTTTATAAATAAACTTGATTTGATTTGATTTACCTGAGGTCACGCTGGGGTTACCCGAGGTCATGTTGGGGTTACCCGAGGTCATGTTGGGGTTACCTGAGGTCATGTTGGGGTTACCTGAGGTCACGCTGGGGTTACCTGAGGTCACGTTGGGGTTACCTGAGGTCATGTTGGGGTTACCTGAGGTCATGTTGGGGTTACCTGAGGTCATGTTGGGGTTACCTGAGGTCACGCTGGGGTTACCTGAGGTCACGTTGGGGTTACCTGAGGTCACGTTGGGGTTACCTGAGGTCACGTTGGGGTTACCTGAGGTCACGTTGGGGTTACCTGAGGTCACGTTGGGGTTACCTGAGGTCACGTTGGGGTTACCTGAGGTCACGTTGGGGTTACCTGAGGTCACGCTGGGGTTACCTGAGGTCACGTTGGGGTTACCTGAGGTCACGTTGGGGTTACCTGAGGTCACGTTGGGGTTACCTGAGGTCACGCTGGGGTTACCTGAGGTCACGCTGGGGTTACCTGAGGTCACGCTGGGGTTACCTGAGGTCACGCTGGGGTTACCTGAGGTCACGTTGGGGTTACCTGAGGTCACGTTGGGGTTACCTGAGGTCATGTGGGGTTACCTGAGGTCATGTTGGGGTTACCTGAGGTCATGTTGGGGTTACCTGAGGTCATGTTGGGGTTACCTGAGGTCATGTTGGGGTCGTGGTAGAGTTTCCATCCCTCCAGAGACGCTGCTCTCCAGGCCTGACCGCAGCGCTTGCACAGCCTCTGAGCCTGGGATGTGGATAAATAATATATCGATATATCAATATTTTAAAGCTTAATGGCAAAATATCTTTATATTTTCTCTAAATTTACGACACTTTGAGAGGGCTTTTATTTTGAAATGACACACCAGTAAGTCAAGATCGTTCAGTTCTTACCAGCTGTATATAAAGTAGGGATGCCAGCGATTATTCGATGATTCGTTACAGTCTCCATCATCGAATATTATTTTTAAAAATCGATTTTATTTATATATTATTTTATTTAGTCGCTCGAATAATAATCGATTTTGATCACGGTCAGTTTCTGGCAACCCTAATATAAAGTATATACACATTTCTATATATCTTTGTTATTGTATTCTGGATGGTTGGAAACGGTATTTCGATCTCCCCGTCTGTACGCACAAACGTAAAGATTGACGATAAAGTTGACTTTGACTTTTGTATATGTCAGGGAATAATTTGCCCTGACCTTTCGCCCTCTGACGCAGCCGCTATCCCCCGTAAGGAGGGGCTGCCCTAGTTGTTGATGTTACCAGTTTGTGACCGGGCACCTCTCGATCAGAGATAGTTATTGTTGTGGGACACCTGGAGCATCCTTCTCGGGGCGTAGATGACCCCGAGCCATAAGCGACAACAACTGTGATCCAGTGTCCTCAGCTGTTTCGTCTCTCTATTGAAGAATGTTGATTATTCCACTCTGAACTAGTTCAAACCTGGAGCCACAGACGGGCTCTTCAGAATTGATTGTGGCAGAATTGATTGGCCCGTGAATTCTCCGGTCGAAGCTCCAAATAAACCGTCAGTGTTTGCCCTCAAAGCTCCAGCTCTCCTCGTGCCTCTCTGAGTCCTGACTCCACTTGCTTCAGAAGGTTCCCCCACACGTATACAAGTCTGACTGTCCTTAAAAATAAAACTGGCCTGGCCATTTTGTTCTTTAAATATGTAAATATGAAACGACCCAGAATCCCCGTCTCTCTTTTACCTCCTCGGTCATCCCGGCTCTGATCAGCGTGAAGAGGTTCTTCATCAGGCGAGCGTCGTCCTCTCTGTCCAGATCCACCAGGGGGCGCTGCTGCCGGAGAGGGGCGTCCGGGTCCTACACACACACACACACACACACACTTATTACATTATCTGCGCATTTTATTTATTTATTCAAAAAAATGTAACTATTAAAAGGAAATGTTTTTTTTGAATTAGTAAAAAACTAAATATTGCACATGAGGAAAATATACATAAACAAATCATAAATAAAAGGCTAAATAATAATAATTATGTAAATCGGTCTGTTATATTTGATGTTTAAAGGTCTCCTATCATGCAAAATGCCCTTGTTGATGTCTTCTCTCCATCACCATGTGTCCCCGGTGTGTCCCCGGTGTGTCCCCGGTGTGTCCCCGGTGTGTCCCCGCTGTGTCCCCGGTGTGTCCCCGGTGCGTCGGGGAACTCACGCAGCGTCAGGAAATAAACCCCTCTCTCTTTTCCTCCGTACCCAAGTCTCTAAAAACGGGGAACTACGGAGCTGATCCAGATGTGCGTCCGATATGACGTCACATCTGAAATGTGGACCCACGGGCCAATCAGAAACGCCCGACTGTTTTGGACGTAATATGGTCGGTGTTTAGCTCCGCCCCCTCCTCTTTAAAGCTTTATCCCCGAATCAGCACTTTAGAAACAGGAAGTGAAACAGAGGGAGACGAGGCGAGGCTAGAATGATCTGTTTGGTGTTTGGAGCAAAACACTTCGGACATGTCTTTAATATTTTTGTATATATCTGAGAGCTGTGCTGATAGGTGACCTTTAAAATATTTCCGTTCTGTTTTGCTGATTTTCTTTTTGTGAGTTTGATTTTCTATCAATCTATTTAACTGTATGTAGAAAAAACAGTTAAAAAAGGTTATTTAAAAAGAAAGACATATTTTATCTGCTTTAGATGCATAAAATAAATTATAACTGCTGTATTTCAACACATGACCGATGAAGAAGTGTTCGTCTCACCAGCTCAGTGACCAGAGGGACGGTGAAGCCGGTGCTGCTCTTACTCCTCATCTTCAGCGTATGGAGGGTGTTCTCCCTGACACACACACACACACACACCATGTATACATCACTTCAGGGGACATTACATTGACTTACATGCATTTCCTGGAGACTTATCCTAACCTTAACCATAACCAACACATGCCTACCCTTACCCTGACGTACGTATGGGGACCTCCGTTTTGTGTAAACCAATTTAGGTCCCCACAAGTATAGTAATGCTAGACCACACACACACACACACACACACACACACACACACACACACACACACACACACACACACACACACCACACACACACACACACACACACACACACACACACACACACACACACACACACACACACACACACACACACACACACACACACACACACACACACACACACACACACACACACACACACACACACACACACACACACACACACACACACACACACACACACACACACACACACACACACACACACACACACACACACACACACACACACACACACACACAGACTTCTCTTAACCTTAACCAACACATGCCTAACCCTGACATACTTTTCTTATTACTTATAGTAATGCTAGGACACACACACACTTAATTTGAGAAAAGTACATGAAGATCTCAACACACACACACACACACAACGCAGACTTGATATTTACGCACAGACAGATGTGAACTCACCAGCAGACGTTTTTGGCGTAGTATTCGATATTATCTGAGAAATCTCCGATCTGATCCTTGGCGATGCTTTCCAGCCAATCAACGACCAGCTGCAACACAACCTCTGGTCAGTCGAAATGAACCCGGTCGCTTTGAACCCGAGTTATTAACTTCCTTTGATCTTTCTGCAGCGGAACGCGCTGGCGTTTTGTTACCTGACTCTGTCGTATGGCGGCATCTCGCTGGAACAGCTGCTCCACGACCACTTTCTCACTCTCACTGGGAACCTAGACACAGACACAACGGCATCGTTTAGACTTCAGGTCAGTGGAAACATGACGAGTGTGTGCTGGTATTAGGATACAACGATCACTATTAGATGTTATAAGTCCGTCTGGGATATACTACATTCAAACATTATTCAGCGTGCAGAGTAGGGCTGCAACGAACGAATCATTTGATAATCGATTAAAGAAACGATGAATCCACTATTCGGACTATTACGCACAACAACGCTCTGATTTAGCCATCAACGTTTAGATTTAGCTTGAGGTGGTTTTAGGCATGTGGAAACTAACAATCAAGATGAATACTTGATTCAAAAATACATATATTATTAAATTAACTAAACAAATTGTGAACAAAATTAACAGTACCGTACTTTTCGGACTATAAGCCGCGAGTTTTCCACCCATTTTTGTTTGTACCGCTAACGGCCACTAGGGGACCTCCTACATCTATGGATTTTACAGGTAACATTAACCACCTTTAACACTACGGGCTCTAGGACCGGCCCGCCACCTCTAAGCGGCGGGCTCCAGCGGGAAAAGAGTGAGACAGGTCGCGCGCCAAAGTGAAACCGAGAGACAGAACGAGAGCAAGACAGACGGACAGTTTAGCTGCTGCCGCTCATATGCAGGTGCGCTTTATAGTCCGAAAAGTACGGTGGTTAAATTAAATTAATAATATTTCACATCAAAAGAAACAACAATGTTTTAACAAATGGTATTAAATAATGAGAAGACAGAACTGTGAACAGAATAGCTGAAACTTTAACAGACTAAATAACTCGGTTTCCTCTCATCATTAACCCATGTTTGTATAATGGAGTTAGCTCCGTGTGTTGCTGCTAGCATACAGAACGCCTGACGTGGAACCGTTGCTCGTGGACGGGGCTACAGAGCTGCTGGAGAGACACCCGGTGCATTCCTCCGTCTGCATGTGGAGCACTTTGATAAATGTTTAGACAAACTGCTCGTGGTGCCGCCCTCACATGCTGAACTCTTATCGCACTTTAGGCAACGAGCATCGAGACGGGTAAAGTTTAACCACCTCGGAGCGCGTTCTCTCCACCGTGTGTGTTGCTATGGAAACAACGTGACGGAGATTAACGGAGAAAAGTAATATCTACATATAAAGAGGGAGAAATAAACGATAACGTGTTATGGTTAAGTGTTGGCACCCCCCCGAAGAGGCACAAGCTCTTACGGTGATATTTCAATAAATTCAACACAAAAAAACGAATATCCGAATAGCGAAATTGAATCCCTAATAGTACTCCAACGAACGAATATTCGGATACAGCCCTAGTGTGTGTGTGTGTTGCATGTAGCATGTTGGAAAGATCGAAAATACACCATAGACGCATTTCTTTGTCTTTGTGCATGTTAGAAACGAGTTGGCGACACTCAGACTGCGATATAATGTCTGTGTAGCAATAACACACGACATATATTTTTTAAATGTCTCCAGTACCGATAAAAAGACCGATAACATTGGAGCTTAACGGCGCAGAGTTGGATTTTTTTCCATTATTGTTTTTAATTTATTTTACTTTATTCGTTGCATTTTGTTTTATTGATTCACAAAGCTTTAAACCGCCATTTTCTTTTCTCCAATATTGTACGAGTTTCAAGGCAATCCCTTTTTTTGTATGCACGAAATTGGAAACGCACATCGGTGGTGGTGTGTCGTCTTATAAAGTGTTACTCACCACCATGTCTGTCATCATGTCATCTTCCATCGCCAACTGGACCCGGTCCCTGCAGAAACACGAGGTCGACCAATCAGAGACAAGAACACAGACGTACAGGTAACAACAGTGAGACGGGTAGTCGGGGAGACGGGTAGTCGGGGAGACGGGTAGTCGGGGAGACGGGTAGTCAGTGAGACGGGTAGTCAGGGAGACGGTAGTCAGTGAGACGGGTAGTCAGTGAGACGGGTAGTCAGGGAGACGGGTAGTCAGTGAGACGGGTAGTCGGGGAGACGGGTAGTCGGGGAGACGGGTAGTCGGGGAGACGGGTAGTCGGTGAGACGGGTAGTCGGTGAGACGGGTAGTCGGTGAGACGGGTAGTCGGTGAGACGGGTAGTCAGGGAGACGGGTAGTCAGGGAGACGGGTACCTGTAGAGCGAGGTGATGAGCCTCCAGGAGCAGTTCTCCTGCTGCAGCAGCCAGCGGACTCCGGCGGTCTTGCTGTTCTGCCCGGCTCGGAGCACCACAGACTGCAGAACATCCACCTGCAGCACAGAGGAGGCGTGAGGTTCAACAGTTCTTTAGCACGGCTAGGTGTATCTGAGTTGGCATGGTTACAGCTAGGCTATCCTCACACCTCGCATCATTAGTCAAAGTCGACTTTATTGTCAGCCTTCCATCGTTAGTGTGTACAGACGGAGAGATACCGTTTCCCACAATCCCCTGAGACTTATAACCCGCCCTGAGCTCCAGTGCCTTCAGAACTTTGTATTCAGCTCATCTTATTCTATTTGACATGTATATAGTTTACTTCAATTGTTTTGTGTCTTATATTATGTTTCATTGCTGAAGGAGCTTGGGACATAACTAGGGACGGGTACCGAGCCCCGGTATTAAAGGGGCCCTGGGGCTGAATTATTAAAGACCGTGGTGCCGTTAAGCTCCGACGTTATCGGTCTTTTTATCGGACTGGAGAGATTTAAAAAATATATCGTATGTGTTATTGCTACACAAACATTATGTTGCAGTTTTAGTTTCGCCAACTCTCCGTTTCTAATACGCACAAAGACTGCAAAATGCGTCTGTGATTATTTTTAGCATTTTCGATCCTTTCCAATCCAGACGAGAGATCTCTCCCGTCTGTGTGCGAGGGGGCGGGGCGGTTTACACCAGAGTCCTGCACGGGTCTGATTTTCAAGACCCGCTCCCGCGACGTGCAATACCGAACCCGCCCCCCGCAGATATTGCCAATAGTTCCACAACCCGACCCGAAGCAGCCTATATATGAGCAGTGAAAACGTGCAATTATTATTAACACATGCAGCATATTTGTCTGAAAAAGCGTGGGATGTTGGCTCTTTCCTCGTCTAGGAACCAAAAGCCTCCAGACGTTGGATTTCGCTCTTGAGGAAGTGTTATTGAAATGCTGTATTCTCCGAGCTCACTTCACGTCAGCCATTTCGAATGTGGCGCTCGGCAGCAGACTGATGCGCTGCGCAGAGGTTATGATTATACGCGGTCCCGCGGGGGAGAGGTCTGAGGATTCAAACATTAAACTAAATTATTATTATTTTAATATATTTATTATGCAACACATTTGTTTCTGTTGATGTGAAATATGTATTTAATTTAAATAAAAAGCAATGTGAGTTTTGTTCACAATTTGTTTAGTTAGTTTACCTTCTTTCTTTCCCCAAAAAACCGTAAGAGTACCGTCAAAAGACCGATCGATAAGCGGCATCGATACAAGTAGTAGTACCGTTAAAACCGTAACGAAACCCATCCGTCGCCATGACTACCGTGTAGCTGTGTGCGTATGTCAATAAAGCTTTGAATCTTGAACTGGTTAACCCAGCAGTCAAAGCGGAGAGACATGCATCCTGTGCAGTTGGTGCGCACCTTGTCCTGGCAGAGCGCCTGGTAGTCCTCCAGCAGCTCGAACACCGCAGAGGAAGAGTGTTTCAGAAAGGACCCGAGGAACTCTGGGAAAAGACTGGCAGCCGCTGGAAACACGTGGAGAGATGGGAGAGACGTGAGAAAAAACAGAAACTCGCAATGCCGAGCAACAGAGTGGGTCGAGGAGCGTTAGTTTCGCTCACCAGCGTCTCCGGGGTCGTCCTCCTTCAGCAGAGCCGAGCTGAGGTTGGTGATGTCCTCCGTGAAGAAGCTCGTGTCC